>JBAJNP010013645.1:0-11885 GCA_036877545.1 Yasuhikotakia modesta | reverse complement strand
TATATATATATATATATATAATTTCCTTCTCAGTGCTTGAATTTGAGAAAGCTAGTCTTTGTAATACCCATAGGAGACGTTTGTGTATATATGGCTATCTAGTGGTGAGGTGTGTGCACTACAAGCTGCAAAATATATAGTGAAGTTAGAATGCAATAAAGTTGTTTAAACGTAGATAAAAGTAATTTTGATCTATCATTTTAACCTTTTAATTGTCCCAAGACCAAGGAAGAAAATCATTCTTTATAGAATAACCGCACACATGCGATAGACCATGCGGTGTAAAGTTAGTTTAACACAACAACCAGGAGTGTATCATTACTGATAACAGTGAAGGTTGTTAACAGACTCGTTTCTCTGTCTCTGAAATATAGACAGATAGCTGCAGTCATGCAGAAAGTGGAAGGCTGATACGTGCTTCCCCGGCCTGTAATTAAACCCGCATAATGCAGTGCCACGTTTGACGCATGACATGCGCGTTTGTCGCTGTCATCGCTCTCTGCAGGGGCTCTGCTTAGATCTGCCGGACTATAGACTATAGCTCATCTCCAGAGCATGTTAATGTCTTCATCATCACAGTCCTGCCTTAGCATTGCGTTATTGCTTTATATGAGCCTGTTTAGTTTGCATTTATGCAACTAATTTTTGTTTATTTTTACCACTCACTTTAGGACTTAAGGCATCTCCTTGTCTTTCATTTATTCTTTTCATTTTGTCTGTCTTTCTCTCTCTCGCTCTCGCTCTCTCATTTCCTTTTAAGTTTGTCAGGCTGAAGTGCTTTCATCTGTTCATTCTCCAGCTGTTTGCTCAGGGCTGTGTGTGACAGTGATTGATGCACTTGCGATGGAGTGAAAATGCTTTAAACATTAGCTTTAGCAGTCAGCTGTGTCATCCAGACATGAAGTATGTTCACAGGTAGTCCTACAGCACTGCATGTTAGACCTGCTTCATAAAATTTAACAGTATGTGATACAGGTGACAGACTGTTATTGTTCTGTGTATGTTATTGTGTTAAAAACTGTGGTTTTTCCCTCCACAGGTGTCGAACACTCAGGTTGGGGCCGTCCAAGACAATCAGGCAGCCTTCCTGCCCGGAGAGGTAGTGTCCTACTGTAATGACCCTCTTGCAGCCCACCAGACTGAAGGTATATGTACTGTATTACTGTAAATGTAATTACAGTCAATTATACTATATTTTTTATACTGTAAGCACGAGTCCTGTTGTGTTAAGTGATATTTTTGTAGCACAATCAGAAATTTAATTCAAAATCTTCTTAATCACTGTTAAGATCTACATACAATTAGATTATGTCATTTTATCTGTATTTAATCAAGACCAACCATTTCACTGGATTACATGGTAAAACAAGCTAGGAAATGAAAACTGTCTGACTGTCATCACTGTCAGGTGGGCTGTTATCCTCATGGAATGGTGTAGCTGAAGATCTTCCAACCTGCACAGATTACTGTAGGATTCATTTAACCAGCCGTGGCCTCCAGTTCCTGAGACAGGGGCTAGCAGGAGTGTGGGGGCAGGTGTGTTTGAAGAGAGATGTTGCCCATCAGTGGCTCTGATGAAATGACAGAACAGTAACTGCATTGAGTCGGGCTTTAAGTGGATGCAGGCGGGTAACTTAAGATGGCTTCTATCATCAGAACATCAGCTGGACTTGTGCCCGCTTCTCTGAGGAGGGAACCAGTTTGTTGTTGAGGTTTCTGGGTCCACTATGAGTCCAGGTATGTGAGCGTTGGAAAGCTGGACGTCATGGGTGAAACGTTTGTAGAACGTTCTCTGGTGTTTATTAAATCTACATTTTAGAAGTTGTATGTTCCTGTAGCTCAACTGGTAGAACATTGCGTTAGCAGCACAGAGGTTGTGGGTTCGATCGCAAGGATAGCAAATACTGATGAAAAATAAAATAAAAAAATGTATAGATTGAATTTAAATGAAAGTCGCTTTGGATAAAAGCGTCTGCCAAAAGAGCTGTATGTAAATGTAAATGTGCTTAAATTCAGCCAACAAGGATGTTTTTTGCAGGCCTGGTTTATTTAGACATTTAAACTTTCAAACAACAATAATATTTTATAAACATATTTTAATGTTTATGTATGTCTTTTTAATGCAATATACTGCAACACTCACCATATATATAAGGAAGTGACACATCCGTCCGCAACTTGAAAGAGTGCAACTCCTTCAAACAGTTAATATTAAACCTGCACCACATGTAGCACGAGACAAAATTAATACACTCCTTAAGCTGATTGATTTATGAAACGTGAAAAGGCGCTAATCAAAGCCACTTTTGCTTGTTGGTAAGTGAACAACATCAGGTATTTTTTGTTATTAGTGTAAGTGTGGTTCATACCACAAAGGCTGCTTGGCTACTGCATTCCTTAACTCGACACAGCAGTGAGCCCACAGCCAGCATGTTTCACAAGTGCACTCTAAAGCACTCTGTCCTCAGCCTGAATCATACTGTACGTCTGAGGGGCAATCATATTTAAAGCATCATATTTCAATTACATTTCTAAATTTACGGCCTTGTTAAAACGAAGCTCACGTATAGAGCTTGGCTAATTTGATTGCGTCTTCCAGACTTCGGATCAAGCGTATAAAACGCAGATGGTTTGGAAACCACTTTAAACATCTCCATATGGACGGGACCCTCTAACAAGCTCTGTTAGATATTTGCATAACATCACTGGTAGCCGTGATAGGAAATGAAGCTTATAATTTTAGGTTGTTAGAACATTTTTCTAATGTTTGATTAAGTAACTTGATTATTAAAAATGTTTCCAAAGTTTTAGGAGCGTTCAAAACGTCCAGTTTTTAGACGATGTGGGAACGTTATTTGTAGATTGCTAACTTTTTTTGTTTTTAAAATGTTTTGCTATCTACTAAAGATACTATTGCAAAAACATTTTGAGAACTCTTAGAGAATGTTAGCCAACGTTCCCTGAAGTGTTTTCACCTGAACGTTCCCTGAAGCGTATTTCTCCATCTTCTCGGAGCTCCTTGAACCCCGTGCTGCTAACAGCTGCTGGCCATGTGATTGGAAACTTCCTGTCATTATAACTGATGTGTTTTTATTCTTCCCACTTCCTTGAAGCCTGATCAGAATTAAAATGGCGGATGGAATTTCCTGTCAGGGCAGGTCATTTATTCAGCAAGTGCAGCCGCTGACAAGCCTTTGATTGGTCGCTGCCCTTAGCAATCACACTCGGTAAAGTGTATGCGTTTTTCTTTCTGATGGCCAGGCTCCACCTCCTCTCAGATGAGTGCTGAGCTCACAGCTGTGTGAGGCTGCAGGTTGGGTGTTCGGGGGAAACTCCGCCCTGCTGAGACCTCATTTCAGAAGGTTTTAATAGATGGTTCCACCACCTGCTACGTTTTGTGTTCTGTGTTTGTTCAGGCCGGTTCAGAGGTTTCGTCCATTGATTTGTGAAACTAAACAGATGACTTTTTTCATTTTCTTTCTTTTCTCCTCTTTGACCCTTTCCTCTCTCCCTCTGTTGGGGGGGATCTAAGAGCCGTCCAGATGTTTGCCCCTTGAGACTGTACTATTTAAAGCAGAAGTGCTTGGGGAGACATTTGTTCCAGACATCAACCAACACTGTAGTTCTCCTTGATTATACTTGAATTACAAGCACTTTTAAATCTGTCCTTGACTTTCTATGTGTCTGTGATTTCTGTATCTTTCTATAATAGGCAGTGATCAATTTCATATGTAAAAATAAGTTAAAGGATTTTCTGATAGCTGATTAAAAAACATCATGTATGTTTTTTATGTTTAACATCATGTATGTGTTTGTTTATAAGACTAACTAGACAATAGTTCCTGCAGCATTAAGCATCCTTAATTTTTATGCAATTTAACATAAATGACTGTAAAATTGACATTTCCAGCCCTCAAAAAATGACTGAATGGCTTCGTGTATTTTTAAAAGGATAATTTCTTCCTGTATCAGATATGTTAGTTGATTGTCGGTTATTTTAAGCAGCGCTACACCTGTATAATTCTCTTTATAAACGTATGTGGGCATGAAAGAATACAGGCTTTGGAAGAGTTTAGGAGAGTTTAGGAGAGTTTAGGAGAGGCTGCGTTAATATATTATACAGGTGTGTAAAAAGTGCTAAAATTACACTTTCAATTTACTTTATTTTATAGAAAAGATGTCTTGTGTATTGTACAAGACCAAACTGTACCTTGGTATTAAAAAAAGTAAACTTTGTACACAACTTCAGAAATGGATGACAGTAACACTGATCATAATTTTACTTTTGTAAACTTAAAGATATATTTTGTCCAGACTTGTTGGGTCCATGCCAGTCATAAAAACAAAAGAGGGGCAAACTGAGTCTAATTTAAAATTTAAAAAAATTGCTTTAATTTACAACTTTATGAAAATAGAAAGTTGCAAAACAAGCATGTTTACAGGTAATTGCTTAATTTTGTGAAGTGATTTTTGGATGCCTCTGTATTTAAATATACAAAGTTTATATATAAAGTTTATATACAATATACAAACATTGTAATGTGATGTATTTCAACAAATGACCAGTTATATTTGTTAGTATAAACATATTAAATGTATGTGCTACTTGTTTTATTCTCACTTTAGGTCTAGTATTAATTTTAGCCTCTCTTATTTTCTGTGCTTTTTCTCACACGTGTGTGTGTGGCCGAAAGAGATGTGTGTGGCTGAAAGAGTTTCCTGATGGATCTCAGAAGGTCTTGTGTGTTCCAGTCATCGGTTGGTCGTGATGTTTTGTTGACCCCGATTCAGCCCTCAACACACGTGTATGTTCATTAGATGAAATCATTTCTGTATTGTTAGTCTGTGTTTTTGCAGCAGATCTCATGCTAGATGGAGTTTCATAATGATTTTCACTGGTGGTCTGTGAGAAGCTGGCAGAACTCAGAACTAAACATCGCCAGATCTCACCATCACAGTCAAAGAACCTTAAAATGACATTATTGTGAAGCACCAGAACTAGATGGAGTGGAACGCAATCAGGACTTAGCAGTTGTGGTCAACCAAGGCTTGTGACCCGTTTGAACTCTTGACCCTTCTGAGAAAACCCATGGCTTCATCTTACATCAGTCTAAATGTGTGTGACTGTGTTTAGAGGCATTAAATTAAATGAACTGGCCGTTTCCGGCTCGGCTTTGCTGCAGTGAATATAGCTAGTGTGATGGTCTGGGTTCTTGAGTGTTGGTCGGTCTGAGATCTTTCTCTGCTAAGTGTGCATTGTTCTCCTCTCAATTAGATTACCCACCAATCACCCGTTGACAAACTCAAGTCTCCAGTGTGCTCTTGGTGATGTAATTTGTATGAAAGAACAGGCTTTGTGATTCTTTAAGTTGCTTTCAGGTTGCTGGGAGTGGATAGCGTTGCACAGACGTGTCTTATCCAACAGACGGTGCGTCAAAACGTTCTTGGAAGGTCGAGTTTCTAGTTAAATACTTTTCTCCTGGCTTTGTCATTGTTGGTGTAACATTTCACGCTTTGCATATTTGAGAAAATAGCCCTTCGAAATGTGTCGTCTTCCAGTGGAGCAAAACTAGCGATTACATGTTTGATCTGACAGGCTGTAAAAACGGACTCAAAATAAGACATTAGAAAATAAAAATTGAGTCTTAAATAAGACTCAAAAATTAGAGGAAAGACGAATGGCTAATGTTAATGCTTTGAGGGCGAGGCAGGGTTCCTCTGAAATATCACATAGCTTAGCATTGGAGTAAGTGACCCTATTATTGAAACGTGGCCCAAGCCAGCAGATTTTTGGGTCGGTCGTAGCACTGAAACAGCATTTGCAGGCCCAACCACTAATTTGCATCAGCAGATAAGAGTCGTTTCAGCAGTACAGTTTAAAATTTGACAGTATCTCAGGCATGCAACGGCCCATGTGTTGGACCGAGTGTTGTTTGGTCAGAACCGCAGAACTTGGTTGCAACTCCAGTGTCGCTGAGGTGGTAATTTTATTACTGTGCTTAGTCACCCCTATCTTGGAACCCATCTCAGAAGGTTTAGAAGGTCATGGAAATTATGGTGTTTTTTGTTTCTCACAATCTCTAACTTCATCGTCATGTGTGTGACTGTGTGTGACTTAGTGTGTGTGTGACTTAGTGTGTGTGTGTGACTGTGTGTGTGCAGCTCCTTATTCTGGAATGTTTCAGGGCCATTAGCTCTGGGGGTCTCCAGTGAGATGTGGTGATTCACTGTTTTACAGTCACTTTTTGATGAACTTGTGGTCCTCTAATGGTTCCTAATTGCAGGCAAACTGAGTTCTAACTAACTAACCTGAAGGACATTACAGGAGTGCCATAACCGAGCTGTTAAACACAACAGCATAAATGTCAATTAATCCCTGCCAAACATACTGACTTCATTAACTGAGTTTTCAGGTCAGTGTTTTACCACAGAATATCTTAAGACTCTACAGTTATAACGTTTGATGACACAGCTATGAAAATTGACAATTAGGCTAATTGACAATATAATAATCTTTTTAAATACAACTATAAATCTCTCTTCAGAAGTCAGAATTCACATTGATGGATGCTTAAATGGGACCTTTTAAAACCACTTAAAAATCTTCTGTTACCAGCACATGCATGTGATATTGTGACAACCGTTGACAAACGGCAGCAGTTGAGAGAATGGTGTGTATCTCTGTTCTGTGGATGGTAGTTTTCTGTGGACCTGTGGCTACAGTGCTGCTTGTAGTTACTGAAGAACGTTTTCCTGTAGCCCCAGTGTTTGGCAGCAGCAAGCTTGCCCTGATCTGGGCATACAGGCCACATATGGAAGCGCTTGATGCAGGCGTGTTGTTTTAGGGTGTCCGTGTTCTCAAACTACAAGTTCGCCAAAATTCATTCTCACACGACAGAAGTTTGTTCTCTCACCTCCGGGGCAGAGACACGTTCACGTCGTGTTTAGATGCTGTTACGTTTGCTCGCTTTTGATGTGAGATGTCAGAATTAATCAGTGATGTTTGAAGGAAATGATGTCTTTTACCTCAGCTGTCTTTGCTGAAAGTGGTTACGACTGAATTTATAGCCATCATTTGACTCTGGTTTCATGGCAAGAAATCCCAAATCTCAAATGATTCTGACTGACGTTGGGTGCCAGTAAAAACCTGGACACACAAAAAATTATCAGACAACACAGTTTCTTTCCCAGTAGGCACTCCGTGATGCTGCATCCAGATGATTGCAATTTTCTTCTTATAAGAAGACATATGAGATGCGTCTCAGTCAAAAACCAGCCCATCCGTGGAGCCACTGTAATAATATTTGCCATCTGATGTGTGTCAAACATCTGATGCGATACAGTTTCATCGCTCTGAACGGTTAAACCTTTTTCCATGTGCCACACATGTGAAGCTCCTGCGACCCCCTGGCGTCTGTGCGGTGGTCCCTGGACTGTAGTTCCTGGGGGGCACTGGTCTGTATTTCAGTGCGTTATTCTGTGTGCTGCTTGTGAATTGGTTCAGATAACTTATTTCTTTTTATGTAGTGCATAATTTCACAATCACACAGAACAAAAAGTATATTATGATAATAATATAATAATATGAAAGCTTGCAAATATGTCTATATAAAAAGTAATAGTATTTATAAATAACAGGTTTTAAATGGTTTAAAAACACTATTATAAACTAGATTATAAAATATACATAATGAACAATTTTTCTACTTAAATATACATTTAATTTAACATTATATACTATTTAACTGAAATGTTATGATGTGTAAGTATTAAAGCTCATTATGTGTCGATTAAATGAGTTTTGTTATACACTACAGAAACATAAGGGGGCGCTCTTGGCACATGAACGTAATGGATACAGCCTCGTTCAAAAACATTGCTGTAAGAGAAACCATGAATTGTGTTCTAAAGAAAATTAAGATATATATGATTATGATTTGATATATATCTTTATTAAATCAGTTTAATGTAATTCAGTGACTACATACACTGCTGTGAATATGTTCACTTAGTAGTGAACATGTAACATGTTCACTACTAAGTGTATTGCTGTTTTCTGATCACTACTCACAGTAGTGTGATAAGTTTCTATATTTTATTGATGGATTAAAACTAGACACCTTTCTGGTAAACGGTTACAAAAGTGACTTTATCTTTAAATTAATATCTTGATGCAGTTTCCTGTGTTTCCTGTGAGTTTAGCTGCTCATTTTGACAAGCTAGGGGCCGGAAAGTTTGAAGTCATGAGGTTTAATCATCGTCTGTGGTCAGTCTGTGCATGGCGTGGCATGATGGTTCCTTTAAAGATGTGGTTCTGGTACCGGGCCAGCTTTACTGGCACCAGATTTACGGGCCAGAGACCAGTTGCATAATGTACGTTTATTACCAGCCCAGAGTCTTGGTAGGTCAGAACACTGAAATCTGGGGCAGTAGACACTCAGTATAAGGAGGAACTAATTATTTTCATTAGAGTTTGTGATTCAATTCACAACAGGAGTGAAATTTTATTGGTTGAGATTTTTATACAAGCTAAACAGCTTGAAGGGATATTTTGCTAACAATGTATCAGTACAGTTAACATGAGCCAGTGAAATAAAGTGTAGTGGTGTTTTATCAGAAAACTGTTTAGCTGATGCTCAAATCTTGTTTTGTTTATTTTGCAGTAAAAGCAAGTTGAAACAAGCAAATAACTAGTCAAACTAGTGAGCTCAGATGAATTTAACCAAGCGCATGTTTAAAGAAAGAGTCTAACATGTAGTTTATTCTCACCAGTTCTGTTCAACACTGAAGTAAATATAATATTTAGTTCTGATTAGGAATTAATGTTTATTATTTAATTGCAGTTTAATGTTTCTCATGCTGTTTTGCATGTTTCAATGTGATAAAGGTTTAATCTAAAACGTATGAATGTTCATTTTAATGTGGAATCAGTAACTATTGTTACTGTTTGTATTGTTTTAATAGGAATAGTATTTTTATTTAAATGTGTAAACAAATTGTTTACAGATGCAGATGAAAGTGACATTATAATTCAGGGTGGAAATCAATAGGAATTAAATGTACTTTCTTAAGTACTTGTGTTTTACATAATTAAATCATAGCTTAGGTTTTGGTCAGCTACATTTTATAAACATTTCTCAGAGACTTGATTTTTTTATATAAATATGGAAAAATATAAAAACTGTTCTGGACATGTAAACATCAATATAGTGTCATTAAGTAAAATATCTGTGTAGTAAATATAATTGTTTCCTCCTAGTGTTGTTTCCTCCAGCAAAAATGTATATATAAAATACTGATATCTCAGAAACTGGTCTGGTAACCTCAGACATATTATTTCAAATATTTAGTCCTATCTGACAAGACTCTAAAATCTTAAATCTTAAACATTTCCTGCACATTCATCATCTATCCCAAAAGATTTCAGTTCAAAGTCCTCGTCTCTTTATCTCTCCCGCCCAGAACATTTACAGACCCCAGCGTGTCGTCTAGTAGTTTTTAATGTCCCTCATATTGTGTCTTCAGCCCTCAGCCTCTATTGTGGTCTGTAAGCTGCCTGACACCCAGTTTTCTAATCTTAATTTGGGTATGTTTCTGTACGCTGCTTCTAAAAGGCACATTGCCTGTATATTGCGAGTCACACATTCACAAGTCCTTACTGTATATACTTTGCATGCATGTTTACGTTAGCGCTGTTGCTACTGTTTTGTAAAATTCTCCTCGGCCCTTCTCTCAGTTTCTGAGGCCCTGAAGCAAATAAACACGCTGTGCCTCTCACAGACAGAACAAAATCCCCAGTTGTCAGATGAGGGGAATTCTTAATTGTCTAAACCCAGTCCGGAGGCCCGGAGCAGCACAGCTTGGTCCAATAAAATGCATCTTCCTTCTTGTTTAATTAATGGCGTCTTGTCCTGCTTTTTGCACAGCATGTTTTCCCCACCATTTTTTCTTTCTGTATCACATGACTTCCAAATACTTACTTTATAAAAAATATATATCAAAGATTTCCAGTTAAAGTCAACGTGAAATGCCAACAACAGCCCATTTTACTATCGTAAAATTGATTTATTTCCACATAAAACTTGAATAGTCAGAAAAATGTGTTGGGCAGGACATGAACTGATTGGATTGTGAGAGGATGAAATGAAACCAGACGCTTCTACGAAAAAAAATGAAGTTTAGCATTCAATTTTGTTAAAATCTTATCAAAATTTGCTTGTTTTCAATCAAAGTATAAATAATTCACGCAATAATTTAAGCATGCACAATGAATAATTTTTGGAGGCCATGTTCGGAGGCCTTAACAGCACACAGAAGTGTTACCCTGACAAGTGCACGCTAACGTTGCTTCAACATTGATTCTTCCATGTCCGTCTCCATCTGTTAGTCATTTATATCTGGTACATCACGTGTACATATAAAGATTTTATATGAACAGGTAGTAACTAACTTAACATCATTGATTTCTCCACCTCTGTATGTTCAACCCTTCTGCAACCAACTTCATATGGTGAAAGTTCTCAGCTTCTCCTTGTTTCTCCAGGAACAGATGACTTCTCTGTAGGCCTGGTCATATAAGGTCTCCAGACATGAACGTTTCTGTCGTGGTTTGTCTAGCACACGGGGCCTCTGGAATACAAGAGGTGTCTGATTCTCTGCCTGTTCTATTTTCTGTCAGGCCCCAGATGGAAGGAACAGAACAGTCATCCAAAGGCAAGAGTGGAAATGAATGTCAGATTTCAGGGCAAAAACAGACGATATAAAGTGATAGAGAGGGAGACAGAGAAGGCCAGAGCAGTCCATGGCGATGTGGTCGGTCTGGGCTGGCTGCCTGTCTGGGTCTGAGGCTCAGAACTCAGTTGTATTCGGCAGCTAAACCGCACTTGCTCTGGCTCACATCAGAGATCCACAGTCTTCCTCTGGGAGATCAATTGTCTTGATTCTTATACTGAGACATCATTTATTTAATTCAGCGTGTGCACACAGTATTAATGCAAATGTTAAAGATTATTAATACAGTTTAAAAGTCCTCTTAAACTAGCGGTTGCAATCGTGGTCTGATGTCATCCATGGTGAAATGGAAAAATGGGGGGCGTGGCTTGTTTTTTTCACTTGAAATTGATTGGTCCTAATACAGTAGGTGTTTTAAATCTTGCAGGAGACTAATCGTGGAAGGGGAGCGGTTAACAGTTTTGGCTCCACCCAAACTGTCAGAGAAGGTTTGCTAATCCAGAAGAGACATTTTCAGATTGTGATTAAAGTTTATGAGAGCACATGAATTAATAATAATAAAATAATGAGGCGGATAGATTTATGTATGATAAGCACTACAATATTCAATAAAATAATATTGTATATTTTGATTTAATTTAAAACATTCATGTGCATTGATTATTTGATATCAGATTTTTCTATATGGTGGAAAACTGTGGGCAGGGTTGTAGCTTTTATAACTTGAGTTGAGCTGAATTTTTATCTGATCTGTGCTATATTATGATATCAAAAATGTATTTTATTATGGAAAAGTTGCTTTTCTATTGCCTGAATGTTGCTTTTTTACCCCTTTGAACATAAATAGAGAAAATACATATTGTTTGAAATAAACAAAAGGCACAGAATCAGTTACACCACAGTTCATTCACAACAACATCAGCAGCTGCATTCTAGCAAAGCTTAAATGATTGTTGAGCCTGCAGGCCTGTGCCTCACACTCACTGGTGTGAACACAGATATGCTGGTGTTGAGGGTCCACAGCACCATGTCTGGCATGGGGAGGATCACTTCCTTCTGTAGACTGGGCACCCACTGTCAGCACGACCCCTGATAATTAACCTCTGCTACTGGGGTTCAACAAGAAAACATCCCACAGAGCTGTGTGTGTGTGT
>JBAJNP010013643.1:0-11886 GCA_036877545.1 Yasuhikotakia modesta | reverse complement strand
GTGTGTGTGTGTGTGTGTGTGTGTGTGTGTGTGTGTGTGTGTGTGTGTGTGTGAATGAGTGAGCTTCCTGCTGAGACTGGATGATGGCCAACTCTCAAACCCTAGTCCCACACATAACACACACAACCTTCCCATACTGAAACACAAACACACAACTGAATTTTTCCAGCCATATGTAACAGTGAGAGAGACCAGCTCCATTTAAAATCATGAAATCATATTAAAATACACAACCTTGTTTACTTTTTAAATACATGTTATTTGTGTTATTGCCCGTACTTTATCAGTGCATGCTATTCTACAGAAAACAAATTCTTTCATTAAAATAATATACCATATATTATAATATAGACATATGCAATATGTCTACCATATTAATAATAAAATTAACCAATAGCCAAACAGTTATTCAGGTATTGTTTAGCTACTGTAATTTTTCTTACCAATAGCTAGCACAGTAATTTATCAATTACAACAATTAATAAGGGTCACAGCAGTAATTTCAAGAAAAATGATTGGTATGGGAGAATTTTAGTGTATGATGTTGCTTCCCTGCAGGTTGAGGCTGAAACATAGTTTCATTTTGAGGATCGTCTCAACATGTCTAACTGACTGACATTCAGATCTGGCTTCATTCTGATCTTCCACTTTTCTGCACCATAACAATTTCGGTCGTTGCCTCTTCTCCCTGACATTTGAAGCATCTCACCCAGAGCACAAGAGCAGTTTTTCAGCTCAAAGCAACTTTACTATGATCTTTGTTACACCTCGCTTCAGTTTTTCCCCCTTCAGGTACACAGAAGTGTTCTTCTGACTCAAGCAGAACTGTATGTCTGCTGGTGTGTAGAACCCGTGTTCATTTCTATTTGTGAAGAAACTGCTGAAAAACTGGTTAAGAAATTATATTTTGTGCCTCTTGCTAAGATAAGCATCACTGCTGTTACAGTGTTGGTCATACTTAATGTTACAGATCAACAAATTCCTGTGACCTTTGACAGATGTTAAAATTACAGTTTCTATCTACTACACCATAAAATGGGTGAAAAAATTACATTGAGACATACATCTTATGGCTTAAAAACATTTTTAGTAACCATTTAAACCATCTAGTTTTGAGTGTTATATTGTCTAAAACAACACTGTAACAATTAAACACTGAAGGCTAAATATTTTTAGTTGGTATCAGTCTCATGACTTTCAGCTGTTATGAAACATTCTCACTGGTAATGTCTCAAGTTAAAGAGGGCAGTCTGAAAAAAATGGACACCTCAATGAACATCTTCTGAAAGGTTCTTGACCTTACTTCACATTATAATGATTCCCTAGGAACAGGAAACAGACATGAGCAGCGTTTGTTTTTCTCGCAGGGTCACGTGACACAACAGCAGGACTGCAGAGTGTGTTTACAGCCAGTGTTTACATGCTGAAGACAACAATGCAGCTTCTGAGCGCTTCACGCATTCCTGCAGGGCTGCTTGCAGTTATTTCTTCTTCTTGAGCTCAGCAGGCTCCCACCCTCCCATCCTACATGTTTTGGCTGAAAGTGGAGACAACAGCAGATCTCCTCCTACATGATAAATCTGGAATTCTCATAGCCAGTACATGTCAGAGAAACATGCCATTTTCTGAATGTTTTGTGTGTAGCAGGTGACTGTTATTGCTTTACACTCTTCTGACAGCTCTGATGTAAGATTCTTTAATGAGACTAATCATCATGAAATTAAAGTGAGAAGTGTCTTTAATTGAATTGTGAATTTGACATCACATAGAAAAGAAATGTTCACCTTTTTCAGGTTGCTAAGAAACATACAAGCTCCCTTCTCTCTAAACTACTTTGATTGAACAATATTGTCATTTTATTCATATTTGGTTTGCCCAGAAAATTATTCCTTGTTTTCATTATGCCATTATGCTTTCAGTTTGTATTTGGATACTTCAGTAAATTCATAATCAGTAAATCATTTTAGCACAGACACGCTGCCTGTGGGCACTATGAACCCTGATCTCTGAGAATCAATAGTTTTTAATTATACTAGTTCATGCTGTGTGTCCTCTACGCTAATCAGATACACATTTAAAGTTTTGCTGAAGAACTCATTCTGTTGATATCACTTCTGTTGGTACATTTTATATAGTTTAAAAGCATAAAAGCTCACTAGTCTCACATTCATCAACACCAAACACCTGGTATAAGACACTCAGTGGCATCAGTGTTGCATGAGTCTGTGTGTGAAGGATCCGGTTTAAGCAACACTGGATGAAATAGATGACCAGTGATTAATGACAACCAGACAGGGACAGGCACTAAACACTCAGCACAAGTCTAGGAAAGAAATAATAATGCAGAACAAAGTGGAAAATTCAGAAACAGAAAGAGATCCGAGTTTATTTTAAGTCTCTCTCTTTCCAGCTGTCAGCCTGTACATGCCAACCCCCCCCCCCAAAAAATGTGGGGGTTGCCACGGTGACAGGGGGCCACATGTCTTAAGGGCCTCAATTTTAGTCAAAGGACCCCATTGTTGAAGCACTGAGCTGCCTTCAGTGGTCCTGCAAGATGGGAGGGTTCTACACACATGATCATTTTAACCCCAGTGGCACGTAATACACACATCACTGTCACCTTTCTGATTCATTCTGGTCGGACAGATGAGGAGAAACGTGAATGTAGACTTTTAAATCTGTTCAAAGTCAAAGGTCATTTCCGATGTCTTCGTAAAATTGACTTTTTGTTGCCTGTGAAGTGTGCGGACAAACAAATGAGGGCAGAGAAATATATACTCGATATATCCACCAGATGACAGTATTCTACGACTACAGTAAAATAAAATGAACTAACTGCGCCAGAGTAAAGGCCGTGAAGGGACCCACTTCAGAAAATAACTTTTGTTATTTTAGGCCTGATCTAGTTCTCAACTATCTCTGTAGACAATGTAATGGGCCATTAGATATTTGCATTTACATTTAGCAGACACTTATATCTGAAACAGCATTTGTCATTCAAGAGACATCAGCAGATATCTGTATCAATTAACTTACACAGATAGATATATAGATACATAGGTAGCAGTCATAAATGTTCAGGTCATTTATATCAAACTGACTTCATGTAAGTTCCTGCCATAAGCAGACAACACACTGCTTATAAATAACAACATCTATATGTACATAATATCTTTGAAAATCAATTCAAGTGGACAAATGTATTTACTGACTCAGGTAAAAATTAAACCAAATCTAGTGTGTATTGACATTGAGATTCCAACTGAAGAACAATCTCGCACTGCACTGGAAGAAACAAAATAAACTAGGTAAATAAAAAAGTAGCAACAAAAGAGGATAAAGAGCAGATTAGTCCATTAGAAACTGACGACAGGACAGAAATCTCATACACTTTAACACTCATAGATGTTGAGAACTGCTTCACATTCTACAGAAACTATTTTTAGATCAGAAAAGTAATTCATGAGCAATGACAAGTCTAGATAAGTAAATAGAACAATTTGATCTAACTGTAACTGTAATTCACTTCATTCATTAAGACACTCTACAACAGAGGTTTCTGCCCTGAACTTCTCAGCCTTCAATGAGAGAGGATGTCAAAACATTTGATTTAAAGCATTTGAGTAACGGACTACTGCAATTTAACTCACATAAAATTCTTGATTATATGAAATTTCATGTCAGTCACAAAGGTTGATTTTAGGTTTATTTTAGGTTTAAGTCTTTAAGAGAACATTACATTACTTTCAATGGGAGTGAGTCTCATCAATCATGTCTGGGTGACGTTTCAGCTCGGAAATGAGAATCATCACTGAGGACAAAAACTGCATTAACACACAAAACCAAATAAAAATAAATTAGTGCATTATTCTTATAAAACAAAGAAGTATGGAGTATTATATTTGTGTACTGTGATTTTAATTTGTCCAGAAGAGTTTGTTTGTGTACATTGTTTAAAATATGCTTTTTAAAAATTATTATGCAACAACAAATTACTGAAAGTTGTGGTAGTTCATTTGTTATAGATGTGAGAACCCAAATTATTAGTCTTTACCAGTATTTATAATGTTATTTTCTTTTGCATTATAAGCAAATATAATGGGCATATTATACATATTATGCATATACACGATAATGGCTAAATGCCCATGTTTTATAATATTGTTGGTCTTTGTTGTTTTGTACTTTACTGTAAATGTCTCAGGATTTTTTCCAGTAATCCCAAGACCAATCTAACAAATTGCAATAATTATAATAATAACAATAATAACAATATATACAATGTAACAATAATAATAAATAACTGAATACATGTGAATGTGTGTAAATATGAGATTTTACATTAGAAATTTTTTTAAATCTATAATAAAATTCTTGTATAAAATTATTTTCATTAAGACAATAATAAGCTTACAGCTTACCTGAACTATTGAGAAATCAATAAGTAGTCTACAGAAAACTTTAATTACCCCAAAAAATTACCCCAAATTTCAACAAAAAAATGGCCTCTACATTACTTTCACCCATAGGGTTAGGAGGAGGAGCTGGACAGTGTTGATGAAGATGATGATCGCAGCTGTAGAGGCAGACACTCAGAAGAAGGTAATTCTGCACACTCACTTACTTGATACTTGAAGTCTGACTTACTGCTGTTTACTTGTGTTTTGTGCATTAATATCATTAATATTTAATATTTGGTTGATTAGGTTTCATGGCTGTGAGTTGCAGGTAACAGAGACGTCTGCACACGCATCTGCAGTCTTTTATACTTATGATATTGTATATGTTTTATATTTATATATTTATGGGCTCAATAAAATTAACTAAATTGTACTAGAGTCAGTTGAGTATATTCCAAGTAACTGGTTTAGTTAATTTATATTTAGAATTCTTACATTAACCCAAATTAACACTGTTGTATTCAACCAATTAAATCAAACAGATTAGAAGCACACAGCCAAGTTAGTTTACTTTCAAGTGAGACAGTTGTGTGGAAACCACACTTGACATTACAATCTTAAGTAAACTGAACACAGTAATCTTACATATATCCAAGTAAATGAGCTGAATGTTTTTAAAGGAGTCACACACACCATTCCTAAAACAAACCTGCATTTATTTAGCAGTAAGGAACAATTCTCATCCTGACCCATTACATACAGAGACAGTTCAAGGTCAATCAAATCACAAAGCACAACTGACAAGTCATTGATAAAACATAAAAGGATAGTCCTAGCATCTAAAAAAAGTCTAAGTGCATTTATGCTACCGTTTTAAGTACTCCTTATCTATTTACTTTTTTAGAATATGTTCTCTCACAGAACATTTGTGAAAAAAGGCACAAAATTCAGCTGGAAAGAAATTAAGACATTTAAGTTTAAAAGACATAAGAATGAACTCTTAACACTAACATATGGTAAGTAGATAAGCAAATCTAAAAAAACAATAGATTTCAATAGATTCCATAAAAAAATTAAAACTTTCACAGGAGAAAGACGGTTGGGCAACAATCAGGTAGTGTAAGAACATAGTGTACCCCCTCAACTATGATTCCTACATCTTCAGGGGGATGATGTGTGATGACATAGATCCCAATGGTAGTATTCTCCATTGCTCTTTGGGCATCAGCTATGTTCACATCCTAAATCACAAAACAGGACAGGACATTTTATGGACCATTAGATGATGTGTAATCTACGTATGAAACAGAGTCTGTTCACAAAACCCTCTATAGATTGAGACTTATGACTCTCCAACATCCATATTACTTTAACATTCTAATTTTAACTTTTGGTTTTCTCAAAATATCTCAGCTCACCAAAGATTAAACAGTACCTTTAACCTCTACACAGGCCAAGATGTTACCTACTAATTCTATACAGTTTATAAACATCAGCTTCAACTTACCAGGTATTCCTTAATGAGCTTCTCAGGATTTCCATTTAAATACACTGCTAGTGCTTTCAGGTTGTAAGCCCTCAAACTGGTGGTTTTGTAATTCAGTAGGAGGGATATTTGATGTTAAACTACTTCATTCACATTCTATGTCATGTATGTATGTAGTGCTGTCACTGCAAGTGCATAAACAGCAGCTAAAGGTTTGCACCGCCACATCAACAGTCTGTGAAAGAAAGATATTGGAATATAAATAAAACGGCCCACTATTGTAAAGTTAAAACAACATGTCAAGTATCAGAAAAACAATGGTTTTGTTTCTGATATGTTTCTTACGCACATGGGTACATTAACAAAACGCGCGTTTGTCGACCCCAAAGGGGGTAAAAACTCAAATTACAATCCAACAACATAACGTTGTTATCACACTAATATGTTTAAAGTCAACATGTGTAATTCTAACAACTAAACTACACAAAGAAGAAAACACAGACCTTTCTGGGAAAACGGCGGAATATCTATTGCGGCAAACAGGTGCGGTACGGCGTCAACGGAAGGACAAACCTGCGCCTAATGCGATTAAATGATGCAAGTTGTATTGATGCAATGAAACAAACTGGAGTTCATCGAAACCTTATTTGGAATAAAGCAAGTGACTTAAACCTTAATAAAACGAGTTTGTTTAGGATATCCAACAATAAAGAATGAATTAACATCAACAATAGTGGGAGTTCATTTCTCAGAACTAACTTTAATGTATGTGAAGTTTGTGTTAATAACTCTATTATTAAATGCACTGACTGAAACATGCGTGTTTTTAATGAACGAACATGAACGTTTATAGTTAGGCCATTAGTTTATATCAACTCTACGTTTTGTCTGCTTTCCCTTTACATTCCTTGTTTATGAACGCATCTTTAATAAGAAAAGAGACCACGGTGTGTTTCGTCACGTTTCTTTATTATAACGTCCTTCATAGCAGCGTGACTCGTTTTCTATTATAAGTCATTGAGTCATATGAGGAGGGTAAGATGAGAACCTCACTGCCGGTGGAGTCAGTCGCGACCCGGTGTCTAACTTTGGACAGGGAGGGTGTTTAGTCGGCTGTGTGGCGCTGAGCACTTCTTACACTTCAGGACGCTGGGACACATACAAACCGTAAGTAAAGCCCGAGAACCCAGAACCGGTGACCCGTTTAGGGCAACTCTTGTTCTTAACCGTAACGTTACTAATACATTTAATTTGGCCATCGTACAGCAACGTTTTCTGAACTCTAAGAGTCGAGACTGTATTTTTTCTACACGTGTCGCTATGGCAGAGGGGGATTTCTATACTCTGGGCAATAGACAGCGAGTCCCGCGCGATCCATTCAGGGAACAGTCGCTCGCGTCGCGGTTTATGGGTGACGGTTTTGGACTGCCGCCCTTTTCCGATGACTTATCTATGGACTGGCCTGGCTGGGCGCGACCTCGACTAAGCGCCCGCCTAGACGCGCCCTGGACCGGCTCGCTGCGCTCGGGTTTTCCGCTGACGAGCATGGAGTCGCCGCAGGGTTTCAGCTCAGTATACACTGGATCTATCACCCCCCAGACCAACCCAGACGAGCCCTGGAAAGTATCCGTGCCCGTGCACAGCTTCAAACCAGAGGAGCTGAATGTCAAAACTAAAGACGGTTTTGTAGAAGTGTCAGGTGAGGAAAACCTAGTCTAGTCTTGCACAGGTGTGGTCCAAAATCCAATGTTTTCATGTTAAACCAGTTTGGTTGTTAACATTTGATTAGGGCATTTGTTTTAAAAAAATCATAGTCATCAAATTTCATTTTCGTATGGAAATTAAAAATCATATCTGTTGAGTTTAATAACATAATTCTGTCCAGACCGAAACACTGGTTTCAGTCCAGTCTCTGTTCTCAATTGTTAACCTGAGTGTGTAAAATGAGGGACACAGGGCAATTTGGCCCTATGCATTTTGTCATTGATTGAGGCAAGGCAATAAGACTGAAGTTTATAAATTGGTTCAGCTCATATTTAAATTAAGTTAAAGGTTACACTACTTTGGTAGTCAGTTCATATCTTTCTAACTAGCAAGCAGTGCTTTCTAAAAAAATCTCAAAAACCTGCATGTCACTAAATCTGTCACCTGATAATGACAGAAACACAGCTGTACCAGTCGCCTCAGTTTAAACCCTGGTCCCCGGCTTTACAAATGTCATCATCTTTCACCAGGAAAACACGAGGAAAAGCAAGACGAGTGTGGAATTGTTACCAAAAACTTCACAAAGAAAATCCAGTAAGTATGGCAATTGAATCAAAAGTTTTCTTTAAGCTTCTTATTTGAAACCTTTTAAAATATTGTAAAAATGTCCTGGAGACTGTGGGAGCCCTCTTCTTTGGGAACCACCTCCTCTTTTGCTTGCACAGGAGGAGAATCAATGTTACAGATACTAGAGAGTGAGAGAAAGTATCACGTGACTGATGTCTGAAGTGAGGAGACAAAGTGATGTGACTTTTTTGCCATGCTGTTATTTTGACGAAGTGAAGAGAGAAGAAAGTGTTGAAATATATGGCTTATGTTTCCATTCAATGATTAATGTAAACATTAAAAAATAAAAATGTGATGTGTTGTATAGTGGTAGGCAAAGGCAGCTGCTGCACAATACACGCCATGTAAACATTTCTCCATTCTGTAAGTTGAGCTGTATACATTCAGACTTTTCAGTACTGAATGACACATATTTACCTAATAGATAATAGACACCAATATTAAATAAAATTTGGCAAAATAGAATTAGACACAAAGAATTTGTGGGCATAATGTATCAGCATATCATATCTGCCTTTGGTTAAAAGATGTGCACTAGATTGACACTATAAATGGTTTCTAGGTAGACATGTCACTGAGTTCTCTAGTCATGAAGTTTACATGAAGTACATAAAAAACACATTATCATCCTGCAACATGACTAAAACAATGTGCTATTGCTCTGACACCATGTCTGAAAAAATAATGTGATGTATTTGATGTAACATAACTGCACATTTGAGTCACTTACAGAAGTTCTGCTGTGTCCTTTGGTCACCCCAATCCCACACAAAAGAGCTGTAGCATTGCAGTGATAATCTCATAGCATCAGTTTTGGCCACTAGCGAAAGATTTATACAAACTTCACAGACACTTGTCAATGAGTAAGGAACCTTAACTGAGTCATATTTGGCCATGAGGACTAACCAAGCTCTCTCTCTCTCTCTATCATGTAAATGATCTACTAGACATAAGCAAACTAGGCAGAGCAAACTAGGTTTTCAAAAAAGTAAAAATTAATTGTTTTCCCCTAACTTGATCCAACCTGACTTTCTTCACAGAAATACAAATGGAAAGATTTTTTTTTTTTGCCTTGTTGGTTCTAGTGTTTCTAGTTTCTAAAATCTTTCTAGTTTTCCACTAGAGCAGTTTTTCACAGACCTGAACATGTTTTCACAGGATCCCCACTGAAGTGGACCCTCTCACTGTGTTTGCATCTCTGTCTCCAGAGGGGGTTCTCATCATTGAAGCCAGACAGACCCCTCCATACTACCTCCACAGCAATGCAGAACCCCTGGAGGAACCTGAGCATGGCTTAAGCGCTGATGCACAGCGCTGACAGAGAGCGAGCAGGTGCCTTCACAGTCCTGGTATTTGTTCCAAGAAAAGTGCTAAAAGGTCTAGTTTAATCAGTTTTGTCAATTTTCTTAATCCAATTATTTTCTTAAATAATTTTCTTAAGTCTTTCATTTATAAACTAAGCTGGTGAATGGAGCTCCATAGCTGGTAAATCAATTGTTTCTTTACATGGTATGAGGTTTTAAAACCTTTTAAAACCCAAAAAATTAAAATAAATAAACAAAGTCAGGCCTTTTGAACTGACAGGTGCTGTTAGTGTTGTAGATTTTATGCCACACATGAAAAACACGGAATTAGACATGCTCCCCCTTTTCAAAACCCACCCTTCAAATGACAGCTGCTGCTATTCAATATAATGATAAACACGGGTGGTCTTCATTTTCTTGCTGTAGCTAGTATTCGATTCTAATCGCTTTTAAACAAATACACAGAATCTGCACGTGTGAATGTTTACAGATTTCCAAAAGAATTCTAAAGACCCTGTCAATCACACCACCAGCCCCTCAGTGCCCTTAGAAATTGTGCTAATGTGAAAATTCTGAGCTTCACTTCAGAGTTTTTTCCCAAAATCAGTGTAATAGATTCAGTTTGGGCCTGGTAAAAATCACACATTGTACTTCCCACTTTTCTTTCTTTCATGTTCAGTCTCTATTCTGTCTGTTTTTCAGATATACACCACACATATCATGCCTTTCTGTTCTGACAGAGTATTTTATACTGTTTCTATGAAATCTACTCATTTTGAAATAACTTTATGTACACATAGACTAAACCAACAAAATAAACCAACAATAGACTAAACCAACAACGTCACTAGCAACATGACATTATCCAGTCAAAGGGCCTTGTTATCTTTCTCCTTGTAAAGTTTTAAATGAAGGAGGGTTTAATCATTACATATTATGCATCTAACATGACACAAAGAAGATTTGCAGAATGGCGTGAAACAATTTGTATTAAATGGTTTTAACCATGAATATACAATATTATAAATGAAAGAAACACGCACACTTCATCATAAAGAATTTATTATTTTTTTAAAAACAAGACATTAACATCAAACATTAAATAATACAGACAGCACAAATAAAACCAAAACGTCCTGAACAATCCTAATGAAAATTTGTAGTGCTTCAAAAAATTACAACCTAAACTTCAAAAAGACCCCATGCTTTCTATTAAAATCAGTCAAACCAATGCATGACATGGTTAAAGTGCAAACATATCGTTCCACATGTATGATATTAAATGTATCACTCAGCACTTCAGAAAGTAAAGAAATGTTGTATTTAACAATACTGAACAAAGTGCACAAAAAAACAGTTAGTCTTACACTCTTCTACAAACCCAAATCATGGCTGCTCCTCAAGAATAAAACTCTTGTTAAACAGAGCTCTAATGTCACAACAAAAGAATAAACCCATACACAGTACACACAGACCCACAGCCAATCTATCTACAGGTTAATGTGTACAGAAATTATTCTAATTTGCACTCAGTTCTTGCTGGTTAATGTAAATGGGAGTGTTTGGAAAACTACACTGGTGCTGGTGCTTGTATGATGTGAAAGCAGGTAAGTCTTTACAACAAACAGTAAAAAGGGTCTTCCTGATTTAGTGCATGATAGCTTTCAGTTTCATATAGGAAAATGTACAACCAGCTGGAGGCAGCAATAACCTAATTTAGTATCTAAAAAATACTCTGAAAATCAACATTGTTCTTAAAACAATGAACTTAGAATTAATTGAGATAAATATTAAATGTTCTCAGTTTTCAAGCATTAACCAAAATGCTGCATTAATAATACGAACATGAATAAAAAAAATCTCAAAAACATTTCATGAAATAGTTTAGCACAGACCACCTGAAAAACGTTTGATGTTTAAAAAACACATGTAAAAAAGACCAACCCTGTGCGAGTACATGAATCTGCAGGACAGGCATTAGAAATAGACACGTTAATGAGGACCACACATGCAATAACAGAAATGTTTACATGCACCCTGAAACGAGGTCCAAAACATCCAAAACAAATGTCACAGCGAAGGGAACTGTAAAGGTCAATTTTCTTTCACCAAGCAGCACTAACACTTACATCATAGTAACAGTAGTGAGATTAAAATGTTACTCAATTAATTAGTGAGGCCTTTGTTTTTGTTTTAAGTATTACCTACATGACTCATAAATAGACACACAAACAGACACCTAGAGTGACTGGGAACACAGCTTATAAGAAATGGCTGTTTCACTGTCTAGTGGTGTAATGCACTTACCTAAAGGTCAAAAAACACTCTCTCTCTCTCTCACACACACACTCACTCACTCACTCAC
>JBAJNP010013642.1:0-11886 GCA_036877545.1 Yasuhikotakia modesta | reverse complement strand
GCTCCATAGCGCCACCTAAACTTGCCCAGGGCACTACGGTTAACGTACATGTACCAAATTTGGTAGGCTCATAGAACACTTTAATTCATTAAAAAAAGTCTCTTGGAGCGAACCTCTAATCCCAACAGGCGAATATTTATTTTTAATTAAATCTGGATTTTTATTATTTTTGACAAATTCCATGCGTCATACTTTGACGAACTCCTCCTAGAGATTTTATCCGATCAACTTTGTGGTGGTGTCATTCTCATCTTAAGGCCTTTGTGATGTTAAATTGCGAAGCGTTTGAGTTTTCGTGGAAGAACCTGACCGTGGCGGGCTGCCAAATTTTGCATTTCGCCATGAACAAAAAGGTGTTGTTTTTAAGGCCTATAATGCTCTGATCGGCCCCATCCTTCACACATTTGATAAAAATCATGGCCCAAACACATCTACCGTGTAATATTCAGTTACTGTTATATGTGTGTGCGCATGTAAGGGCTTTTATTCACTTTTTACTCCTGGCTTTAGTAGTTAGGAGACACCCTGAAATTTGATTTGGTGTTGTAAGTATTGCTCTGCTTGCCTTGAGGCATAGTTGCTAACACAGCAGGTCTCAATATTCACACAATAAAAATCCTTGTTATACAGCTTTTGATGAATGTCTTCTGCCTTTGTTTAGGAAGGGGCGTCTGCTAGAAAAGCCCAGACACCAGCCATGCAGCCTGTTCCTAGACCAGGTATAAACTCATTTCTTTAATCTTCAAGAAATTATTTGTTTTTGTGTATTATTTGGTGATGCTTACCAAAGTTATCAAGTCAGAGGTCTTTACAGGTCAAAACATTTATGCCCAAACCCAGGGGACACCAGAAATGATACGTGAAACCAGACCAGGTCCATCTGTTATTTTAATATTGGACCCAAAGAGCCAGAAAATACTGTTAATGTGCTAACTGATACCGATACAGATTTCACATCTATTAATTTAAAAGTTGGGTTAGGGTTAAGTTTCGCCTTGCCTGATGTAGCACTAATAGTAATCTCCCCTGTACCTGATCAAGATGCAATCTTTACTCAAAATAGCAAAATTTGTCTTCATTATTCAATTTAAAAAGTCAACATCTGGAGAGTGAGAGATGACAAGCATGACTTTTTGCATAGTAACTTTGACTTTTGAATTTTTTGTGCACCAGTGATTTAATATTTTTTTGTATTTGCGGCTTATGCTTTTTTTTTAGCTTTGCAATATTGCAAGTTAACACACTCTTGTAATCAGTGCTGTCTGGCTGTAACCTGACAGATCGACTAAAGTGTTACTTAAAATGTTAAACAGACCCGGGACCCGTTTTTAAAGAATGAGACCCCACTCTGGATGGCTGTTTAAAAATATAGACCCAAACCATACAGGTGAATGGACCTGCTGCATGGGTCTTTTGGTGGACCCGCAAAGACCTCTACTCTGGGTTCAACACGTGCATAAATCTGAACCTCAGTCTGACCTCTCAGCATACCAAAGCAGTATAATGTGTTTAGACTAGTGCTGTGATGCAGGAACAGGCATGAAATGGTGACTGAAGTATCATGCTATGATACCACTGCTCTGATTTAGATTAATGGATCAATGTAAAATGAAAAATGTTGGCTATTTAATAGTTGTTGTAGTTTCTGACATTTCAAAAGAAGTTACAGCTTTCCCATAATCCAATGTTAAATAGTTGGCAAAATGTCACTATCCCTTTAAGATCTTTTTCAATACAAAAAGGATGTATTTGACATTGCTGTGTGCATTTGTTTAAAACTTTCATTACGAAACATGTTTCTGTGTTTATATTTGGGTAGTAAATTTTCTAGTAAATGTTTTCTTTTTTCTACAAATACAGTTTCACAAGCAAGACCTCCACCCAACCAAAAGAAAGGTATATATTTCACAACAAAAGAGTAATGTACTTAATTCTTAATACTATTTGTGTTTATAGTCATTTGTAGTTGTATGTTTTGAACACCACATGTTTTTGTTTTTACATTTATAAAAATCAACCCATTTAAGGAAACAGGGTTTCCACACTTATGAATACCTAAAATATTAGGAATATTTGAATTGTTTTTCCTGCCTTAAACATTTCTGTCATTGAATTTTCTGTAGTGAATAATGCATTTTTTTATTATTGATTAGATATTGTTCTTTTGTTCAGTAAACTTTGCTCACAAGCAATAGTGATGTCAGATTTTTTTATATTTGCAGTAAATGAGTTTCATAAGAAAGTCAAAGTGTGGGAACCCCGTGGAGAGTCAGTTTCTGTTTTTAATAGCATTTAGCAAAAGATGTATAGCTAGACCAGAAACCACCCTTTTTTTTCTCTTTGTGCCTGGATATTTTTTCTAGGTTCAAGAACTCCCATTATTATCATCCCTGCAGCTACAACATCTTTAATCACAATGCTCAATGCTAAGGACCTTTTGCAGGACCTCAAGTAAGTGTAACGCAATTTGGGAAGGTTTTGGTAATGTTTTTTGTCTATTGTCAGTCAAATTCTTTTAGAAATCATCTAACAAATATCTAAAATCTTCAAACAATCTATAATCTCCTGTTGACCTGGCAAATGTTAAAATGGCCACTGGCATTTTGTGAGAGCTACTGTATAAAATCATTATTAATCAAAATGAGTTTAAATTGTTCAGTGTTGTTCTAAATTGTTCTACAAAAGTTAAATGTATTTTACTGTAAGACAGAAGATCATGACAATTCTAACATGTCATGTTAGATATTCAATCAATATTTCAATAACTGTCTTCATTGCTGTCATAAAATGGTGAAGGCCTGTTGAATTATTCTTACAGCTGTCATGTCATCCAGAGATTTCTATTTCATTTTTAAATGATATAAACATTTTTAGGCCACGGTTTTGTGAAATTAAGTAGTTGCTGCTGGAAGCATGAAACTAAAATTTTGTTTAGCACATAATTTGGGTAACAGGGTTACAATTTATGTCCTGTGTTGGGTCTCCACTTAATGTCCAAAGTGAGTGTCTTAGAATATGCTCCCTATGAAAGTTTATTTGTGTATTTTGCTTTTGGTTCGTTGCTTGTAAATTGTCTATTAAGTACCTGCTAATTCTTAAGTGTTGATATCTTTAATATAATAAGGGATAAAATAACATAAGTTCGACCTGGTGAACCCAATACCATATGACCCTGTCATTTATATTACGTTAACAGCATTTATATTTAATTAGTTAATGGATATTTTCATTAATAGAACACATTTAATTGCTTTTTTATTAATGCAGTTATGGATTTTTTCCCCTCCTCATCCTGAATGTAATTGGCAGGTTTATTACATCAGAGGAGAAAAAGAAACAGGGCATCCAGAGAGACAACGAAGTTCTGCTGCAGAGACGGAAGGATCAGGTGCAGCCAGGAGGAGCCACACTCACTGTCACTGTTCCCTACAGAGTAATTGACCAACCACTTAAACTGGCCCCACAGGACTGGTAATCTAATTAAACACACACTTTTACACACAAAGGTTTTTTTATAATAAAACATGAGTGGTTTAGCTCTGTTTTAACCTTGCTGAAATGCTTTTTATAAGAGGTAAAGGTGATGCAACTGGTTGCTAATGACAATAACTTTTCAATTAAATTAAATATATTTAGAATCATCGTTTTGACAGAATCAGAATCAGCATTTTAAAAATTTATTACACTTTAAAACTCAGCCTGCCACTGTAATGTAAAGTTAACTGGACAGCTTATGCTGTAGCAATTGTTGTGGTTATCTTTGCAATGGTGTTGTTTCTCTAATGGAATATTGTTTATGTCCCCTTAACAACTACAACTGTGTGTTCAAAGCATTTGAAAGTGAAGGTGAAAGTGACATGTTTTTGTCAGTTATGCTCACCCATACCAGACATGACGTCTGAATTTAAGCCTTCTTTCATGAGGAGTGAACACACACGGAGCAGTGGGCAGCTATCCCTGTAGCACCAGGGGGGCAAACAGTGGTTAGGTGCCTCGCTCAAGGGCATTTTCTGTTGCTGCCTACCAGCGTTGGAATCGAACCAGCAACCTACTGATTACAAGCCCGACCCCTTAACCAGTAGAACCCAACTGCCCCAATTTTTGCACAGCCATGGGAAAATTCTTGCTGCCAGTGCAGTGTCCCTGTGCGATTGATCCCTGCTGTGTTGCACCGGGTCACAAGTAGATTAACATCTACAAAATGTAATAAAGTTCTACATTTATGTTGCAATTTTGTAACACTTTTGTTTTTATAAGTGTTACCCAAAGTTCATAATTTTTCATCTCTTGTTTGTTCTATTTGACAGTTATTTTCTATTATTTGCAGACCGTTGAAAAAAAATCCTAAAAAAACCTAAAGGGTTTGTTTACAGGGATCGTGTAGTGGCTGTCTTTGTCCAGGGTCCTGCCTGGCAGTTCAAGGGCTGGCCATGGCTTCTGCCTGATGGATCTCCTGTGGATATTTTTGCCAAAAGTGAGTTTATCCCATCCATAAAATATAGGCACAGTCATTATATAAAGAAGAAAGTTTCATGTCATTAATATTTCATTAGTCCGAGCCTTTCACCTGAAGTATGATGAGGCCCGGATGGATCCAAATGTTCAGAAATGGGATGTGACTGTGCTGGAGCTGAGCCACCACAAGAGACACCTGGACCGGCCTGTCTTTCTCCGCTTTTGGGAAACTTTGGACAGGTAAGACTCACAACACGCGTCCATCAAAACTCATGAAAATTTCACCAAGCAAAAAATCATTATGGTTCTAACGATGGCCTTCATGCTTGAATGTGTGAAATTTCAACAGGTTTTTGGTCAAGTGTGCAAAACAGAAAAAATTCAGTTCTTCAAAGATTGCAAATTAAACCACATTTTTGAAAATGTATTCACTCATTCATTACTTAAGTGAATTTCCTTTAGCTGTATTGACAAGTCAACATCTAAGATCAATTTAGTGCATGTCACGGTAGTAAATTAAAATAATACTGACAAAACCTGATGAGTTTCAGAACTTACTGCATTAACCTGAGATTCCTGTCTGTCCAACAGATACATGGTCAAACACAAGTCCCATCTGAGGTTCTAAGATTACTGACTGTGAGCTTGTCAAAATTGTTCCTCTAAAAACCTGCCACGGACTTAATAACAGACCTTCTTTCATCAGCCCCTTTAAAGCACTTTGAATTTCCATCTGCATCAACTTCTGGCGTTGTCTCCTTCACCCCAGTGTCTACTGATCAGAGCAGACAAAAGGATGTTTGGAAGTTTGTGTTGGCCATTTCATGTTTCCTAAGTAAATATGTATTTTTCAAATGTAAAGCTGTTGGTAACCAAAAAGATTCAAAAGAAGATTTGTTGGAATCCTGTTTTTTTTAATTGCTTTCACTTGAATTTTTTTTTCTTAAAATCCACTTTAACATAATGCTGGATTAAAGAAAGCCATTTGAAGTGGCTCACTGACATAAATAAACAAGGAAAATTTCCCACTCTGTGAATCTGCAATCTTTTTTTTTTGTTTTGGCTTACTTTAATTTTGCCTTCTGTTCTATAAAGTGTGGTGTAGGGCAGTTTAAAGTGAGCGAGCATGTAAACTACCAGAAACTATACAATAAGGCTACAGGTTTATAAGATGTGTAACGTCTTTTTTTAACTTCATTTTGTTTGCAGATATGCCCTGTTACTTCACAGCATATTGGGTTTTGTTGTATTATAAAAAACCCAAAAGGTTTAGCCTGGAATCATTTGACTGTTTGAATTGGAAAATGCTGCTTCTTCAAAATGAGTCAGTTGTCTGAAAGAGTACTTTTTAAATTACTTCAGTATAAATCTCTAAGTAATATTTGTTTTTGAATTTAAGTATTAAACATTTTGTAAATAGCAGTTCATGTAGTGCAGCAGTATTTTAGTTTACTGTTTTTGTTACAAGTATTAGTAATTCCAATATCAAAATTATACGGAGCTTGTAGTCAATTGACAAAAAGTGCACTTAAGTGAAAGTTACCATTTTATTTGTGGTTAGGAAGGGTAGCTATTGATAAAGTAAACTGTATGCCTTCTATGCACTTATACTTAAATCCTATTAATGCATTAAAGGAAAGTGAGTCACCTATGCATTCATAATAGCATTGGGAATTTTCTTTAAAAAAAAAAAACCTAACATTGTGTTTTGAGATTGTTTTGAGGAAATGCATGCAGTAACTGGTGTCTTTGTATCTTTCATCTGTACAGGAAATATGCAAAAAAAATGTATTCTAGTTCTGCACATTTTTTGAAATTTTGAACAAATTTGAAGTGTAACATGGTAGGTATAAAATTTTGTTAGGTGAGATTGTTTTTGAAAATGATTCTCTGTGTACCAACTTGTTCAAACTTGAGCCTCTAGATTACAGATGACCCATGTTTTTCTTGGATGGATATTTTGAAGGTGGGAAACTTGGATAAGGTGGACCACCTCCATCCAATAATTCAAAACATGTCAGCTCTCATTTTAATAAGAGTTGGAACATTTATCTTGTGGTTTAAATCTTACAACCTTGGCTCATGGACAAGGCTACTTTATATGTAAGATCTTTTCTTGACCCCAAACAGGACCCTAAACTCCCCTGCTGTAACCCTTCTGATGTTATGCACTTCAAAATTCCCCTGGACATACTCGGCAGCACTATTTGCATATACAGTGTGAAGTGATGTTTTGTCAGATATGGTAACCTGTACCCAAAAGTGTGACCTGCATTTAACCCATTACTATTGAGAAGTTAACACCCCTTCACCCAGGGAGCAATTAGGGGCTGGGTGTCTTGCTCAAGGGCCCCCAAAAATTATGCTTTGGAGACATTTCTTACTTAAATTCCATATAAGATTGTACATTAAGTTTGTCTGTCAGAGATGTAGTCAGAGAGGTGACAGCTAAATATTTCTTGTAGCATTACATTTACATTACAGGCATGTAACAGGCGCTTTTATCCACAGCAACTTACAATGTGAGAAGATTGCAGTAACAAAGTACACTTAAGGTTTAGCAAAGCCAGAATGAACCATGAACAATAAAAAGGTTGTAGCATGTGGTCCTGAGGCCACATCGGGGTCAGGAGCCATCTGGTTTGCAACAGCTTCAGATATGACTTTGGGGAGGAAAATTGGGGGAGGTAACCAAGTCCCCACCAGGGGGCCAAGGGTCCCAGTAAACCATGCAATCCCCAAAGATCTTATCAGCTCCTTCAGCCTGTCACCGGTTGTGATCCAAAGCACCACTTTGGATCACAAAGTGGTGCTAGGGTAGACCCAGCGTATCCATAGCCCCTTTTTAGCTGATCGTAAATAGGGATTGTTTAGACGCACTCCCCAGCTTCAAAAGAATTCCATTAGGGAAACCTGAGATCTTTGATTAGGGAACATTTGCAGGAGAGCAAGATGTTTGACAGCCCTCAGTGAAAACCCCTCATATCTAAGTCATATCAATAAATTAGCTGCCCTAAATGTATATATGTATATTCTTATGTTGCATGTCTTTCATGTACCTTTTCATGTACTTTTCATGTTCATGTTTCATTTTACCTTCTTTGCTTAAATCATGCAATCATAAAATAATTATGTGTGTTTATGCTTACCCCATCATGTTTAGTCTTAAAATGATGGTCTTCAACATTCCTGTTCATTAGTGTATGCCACAATATCCTAGCTGGCATCTACATCTGTGAACAATAACCTGCACATTAATGACTCAGACTCTGCAAGCACCATTCATCATGCAAATAAGGTGTCAGGTTGAAACAAAGGAATCGTTCCTTGTCAACCCGCACACCTTAAGATTGGATAACCAAAGGCTGGGGGTGGGGCACCCCACAGGTTAAGAACGACTGTTATCCAGATCTTCTTTGCCCAAGGAATTCACACTCGGCCCAAGGAGTGTCATCTCGCCGGGGAGATGGCAACCACGCTCAAGGAGCTCGCTCTTACCATGAAGGATTCTACCAACTCAGAGTCTGCAACTTTCTCCGTGTTGCAACAGTTTGGTACAACTTTCTGGCAATTGCATTCAACGACCCTCTGCGATCTTCGCTAACATTCCGCCAACTGGACTTCGTCAGCCTTCGTCAACTGACCTTTCAACTATCACACACGCATCCAGAACTTCGCATCGCTACACAACGAGTCCAATGCAAGTATCCGTCCACTCTCAGTTTGATGCATAAGATATAGTACCCCTTTTAATTAAGGTTATTCAAGCGATAGTTGATGGTCTGTGCAGATGTGTTAAGTTGATTGTAGATTGCCATTCTGTTCTCTTTTCTATCTCTTTGTGTTTGTTAAATGTTATTCTTTTATCGTTAATTTGTCTGTGTAGTGTAGTTAATAAATGTTTTGTATCCACTTGCAACTGTTTCTGTGTTTAACTGCTTTTAGATTAACATCACTTAAACTTGCTGATCTTGTTACAATGTCTGAAGTAGCACTGTATCAGTAAGAAGTTTATTTTCTAAAGGCCATAGAAGTAATATTTCTTAAGTTAAAGTATAATTAATAATCTTTCGGTGGACGAATGTATTGATTAATTATTACGCTTAAATCTGCTTAATCAGAACATCTATACATGTACATAATACGTAATTTGTATAATTGATTACACTTAATTATACTTATTCCCTATACTTAAAGGTTCAGCAGAAGGTAGTGTTTAAAATAACGCTTTCTAAACCGGCTGTCACACTACAGGGTAAATGTTTTATACTTTTTGGTAACTTTTGGTAAACTTGTTTTTTCACATGAACTAATCAGTGGCGGCCAGTCAATAGGGGGTGTTAAACCATGTAATTCCAATAGTTTTTTGTTGTAATGAGTTTCAACAAGAAATTCAATGACCCCTCCTATCGTATCTTCCTGCTGTGGCGGAGAAACACTCTCTCGAGGACCATGCCAGAGACTTTTTGGCCTTTGCAGAGTTAGCTGTATTCCAGGACTTCTAGGGGAGTCTTCTTGCCTATGTGAGTGGGTGCTTTCATATGACTGTTTTGGTTGCCAAGAGGGATTGCCCTACATCATCCATCATCCATGAGTGCAGAGCACGTTTGATGGACAGTCCAAGCTCCTGGTGACCAACAAGCCACTAGACAAGTGTGCGACAGAGCCAAGGTTCGTGGCCGAGCTGGTGCCATCAGACCAGGTGAGTGTGCTGGTGGTGGAGCATGAGGTGGACAAGGACGAGGGAGGCTACACTGACTGCACAAGCTCTGACGGTTAGCCAACACTGGGTCCCATGCACTGAGTTCTGGATATTGTGTTTGTCCAAGATTTCCCACCCACCCATTCATGTTGCAATAAACCTACAAGGACAGAACAGCCACATTGCCACTGGCAACTGACAGACCTTTCACTCATGGTTTGTTCTATGTTGCCCATATATGGAGTTCCTGTTCTTGAGTGTAATCAGTATCATCAGTATCAAAGATCTGAACACAGTCATGAGATAACAAAGATATTTGTAATAGTTATGGGCTGTTTATTTGGCCTATTATGATGTTTTGTTGATATATATTTCAGCCAAAAACATTACATTTACCAAAAAAACACCACAAAGTAAATTATTAACAAATGCTGATAAAATAAGTAGACAATGTCACCTTTCATGAAAATGAATACACAAAACATGCTATATAGCTCTGAGAGATGCTAGAACGAGGATAAACTATTGCAGCTACTACAGTAGCTTCAGGACCTACCTGTCCCTGATTTCCATCAAGACTAGAAATTTCTGATTTGATTGTGATGTCTTTAAGACAAAGAATACCTCATTGCCATCCAACAAAACTTTAAATAATTTAAAATATTCTTGCTAAATTTGAAAGTTTTTTTCACTTCACTTGTGTGTTGCCTTTTTTGGTAGCAGTTTAAACAGAAACAAATGATGCTTCATTTAGATATAGGTTTTGATTGGTCAGTTTTGTAATGAGAGGATGCTAAATGCTGTCAGCCTCCTTCTGCACGTAGGCACAATGCACTATGATTAAAATTCACCTAGACCAAGTGCAACAAATAAAACCAAAATTTACATGCATCACTTTTTTTATAAATATTATCACATATTTATTGGTAAGCATTTTAATACATTGATATTTAAACATATTAAGTGAGTGAATGTACATGCACATGTATTTCTGCAATGGTCAGGTGAATGATAACTGTCTAGTCAAATGAGCCTGACAGAAATCCAGCAGGCTCGCTGATATCACATCCAGGTTTAATAAAAAGCCAAGCAGGAAGAATTTTAACTGGATCATTGTCTATGAACTGTGTATCAATGTGAGCATGCAGTGTAAGCAGCAGCAGTATGTGATAATAAAAAAGCATTCATTATTTTATTAAATGAATGGTACTGTAACTGACTGGGGTGAGTCTCATCTTCATTCAGAGAGATTCCTCTCCTATCCGTGTGCTGCCGCTCATGTATTTCTTCTTGCTGTTGGCATTGTTTCGCATTTCTGAGAGAGGATCTTTACGGATGATGTACCTGAAATATAATAACGTAAAATTACTGACAGATGGTTTGCTGTATTAATGCAGAAAATCATTTTTTTGCCTTACAGTAAAATACAATTTGAGGGAAAAAAGGTTAAAATAAAAAAAACATTTCTACTGATATAGATCTATTGTAGTTCTACATTCCTATGAGTTGCAACAAACAACAGTTCACTTACACAATGTCATTTTGCTCTAGTTTTGTATCAGGTGTTGGGTTGATGAGGACATAAGAGTGGCTCCTTTGGTTGTCATCTGGATTAAGAGACAGACAAGAATTCTGCTCATTTAAAGGATTTCTATTTTCAGAACTTACTGCTTAAAGTGGTAGTTTACCCAAAAAATTATTCACTTCATCTTTGTATTCTTCCAACTCCGTTTTTGCTGATAAAAGTGTTGATGTGTTTTTTTTTTATTGTGACCACCTCTTTTTAGGCTTCAACCGGATCCAAAAGTATCATAAAGTAACTCCATTATATTATAAAGTAGCTTGTGTCATGTCCAGATGTTTTGACAACATGTTTAGTAAATAATCACATTTTTCATTTTTGGGTGAACTACATTAACATTTAGCAATTGCTTTTATCCAAAGTGACAATGTGAGGAAAACATAGCGAAACAACAATAAACTCCAGCTGGGCGTAGATACAATTTGAATACAAACATCTGAATGTTATGCATGCAGCAACTGGTAGCCAATGAAGGACAGCTATGACATGGGCTCTTTTTGGGTCTTTGAAAACCAAGCAAGCTGCTGCATTCCGGATCTGTTGTAAAGATTTGAGCAGTAAGCAGGCAGTTTAAATACTCTTATGGTTGCTAAACTGCTTGCTACTTTTAATTAACAATACGAAGCCTAAAACGTTTAAATAAACACAACGGAAACCAGGTAACAAGGTAACTAAGCATGATTTACACAATACTGCCATCTCATGTTGACTAATCACTTTTCCTATTCTTTTAGGAACTATTGTTTTAGGGACAACACTACCTAGTCATTTGTGTCCACATGGGAAATCATGAGTTGTAGCAATTGGCCCATTGAAATTTGAAACATGCCATGGCAGCATATATAACTAAAACAAATAACGCACACAAAACTTTCTCATTTACAAAAACAATTGCCTTTCTTAAGCTGTCTGAAACTACAACATTTTTGTCTTATTGAAAGATAAAGTAGGAAGGCATAAAGGCACATTAAAATCTAATGTTTGCGCAAAATTTCATGGACTAAGATTGTTAGTTACAGGTCCTTCTCAAAAAATTAGCATATTTCATTCGACCAATGAAAGAAAAATAAAAGTCAACCTTCAAATAATTATGTTCAGTTATGCACTTAATACTTCGTCGGGAATCCTTTTGCAGAAATGACTGCTT
>JBAJNP010013641.1:0-11887 GCA_036877545.1 Yasuhikotakia modesta | reverse complement strand
GCTATCGAAGCATCCTGGGCCTCCATAACACCTCAGCAGTGCCACAGGCTGATTGCCTCCATGCCACGCTGCATTGAAGCAGTTATTTCTGCAAAAGGATTCCCGACCAAGTATTGAGTGCATAACTGAACATAATTATTTGAAGGTTGACTTTTTTTGTATTAAAAACCTTTTTCTTTTATTGGTCGGATGAAATATGCTAATTTTTTGAGATAGGAATTTGGGGTTTTTATGAGCTGTATGCCAAAATCATCAATATTAAAACAATAAAAAGGCTTGAACTACTTCAGGTGTGTGTAATGAATCTAAAATATATGAAAGTCTAATGTTTATCAGTACATTGCAGAAAATAATGAACTTCACAATATGCTAATTTTCTGAAAAGGACCTGTATAAGCAGTAAAAGGGTATATTTGCCATATTTACTATTATTTTAGTTGTAGCTTTAAACAAGCTTTCCCAACATGTCATGCAATTTACATCGGTGCAGCATTTCACACTGCACTTAACCCCAGGATCTTTCATATGTAATTCTTGATGAAGCCATGTTTCATGTTCATTTCAGAGCATTAAAACATTTTTCATTTTTCACAATCATCTTGTCCTGCAGCTCCTTCAGCGCATCTTAGAGGACAGAAGACCAAGAATTGAGACTTTGATGCAGGAGGGTTCACACCTAGCAGAGTGGCTACAGGGAGATGAGAGCGAAAAGAGCAAACTACAGCTTGCAAAACTTAAACTCAAGTGGGAGTCTCTTGTTCAGGCTGCTAGTAGCAGGTAAGACATACCTTGAGATTTTAAAACCTTATTGATACATAAGCCAAAACTTTCAGCTTGGAAGCAGAAGGTGAGCAGAAGGTACCCAAGACTTTGCTGCTCTCGGCCACTTTATTAATTATGTTGTTAGTATTAAATCTAAGAAGTATCTCCCTCTCAGTGGACATTAACATGAAAGCCTCAAGGTGGCCCTGATTAATTGAGGTTCTAAGTCGGTTCTTCACAAGCTTCAATTCAGCTTCACACTTGTGTCACAGACAATGTCAACAAAAATTTGTAGCCCAGTCCAATTACAAGAAAGCAGAATATGGCAACATATTGCACAGTTGCAACTGTGTTGCTAGTTCAATAAAGAAAAAACTACCACTTTAGTGCATGGGAAATAACATAAAATAAATAATAGTTTAAATAATAATTTGATAAAGATAAATACAGAAAGCAGTTGTGATGTAGTGTTGTTTATCCGGTCAGGCACAATATTCTGGAGGTTATTCTCCCAAAAGCTGAACTATTCCAGGAGAGAACAGAGAGTCTGCACCAGTGGCTCATATCTGTTGATCAGGGCTTAGCTGAACTTCGCTCTGCAGAGAGAGGAATGCTTCATCTACAGGATGCCACAGGCCAGGCCAAGGTTAGAAGCACACATAAAATAATGTTTTTTACACACCCTGTTGCAACTAAAATGAAATAATGACAAATTATTTTTTTTCAATTTTACTATTTATTTTTTCAATTTTATACTATTATTCTCCTTAGTACTGTAATATTTCTAATGAGTGTAACATCATTAGACATAGACAGCAATTACATTAAAAACAGATTATATGTATTGCTTATTCTCAGTAAAACCCAAAAAATTGTCTCAGGTTATGTATGTAACCCTGGTTCCTTGAAGGGAACAAGACCCTGTGGTGAAACGCTATGGGAACGGTATCAGCATTTATGCACTCTAAACAGGTGTGTCAAATCACTGATTTTGGGGCGTGACGTCACAGACGGGGTGGCGTCATGACCAGGAAGCTATAAAAGCATGTGCATTGTGCTACTCCGGTTACGTGAAACGTTCCCTTTCAGGAGGGAGTGTGGAGGGAGTGACCGCACAAGTCACTCCCTCCACAAGGGCATCATAATGAGGCGACACAGATTGCTCCTCAACACTCTCAATGTCCACCTCTTCTGTTGAAGAGAGACAAGGAGCTGATCCCCTTCCCTGGGGGGAAAACCACAGAGCATACTTCTGTACCCAAAGAAAGGGAGGACCCGACGGGTGAAGAATGAGATCTCAATTCCCTCCATCAAGTCCATTTGCAAAACCTCACGAATGCAGTCGCCATTCTGTCTCAGCAGAAGCAGGTGTTATTAGTGTTATTAGTTATTAGAATATTAGTGAGGGCTCCTTTCTCAAAGAGAGCCCCCTTGGACCGGTCCATCTGCTTGCTAAGTAGCTTGCAATGCGGACAATCACCCCCCTCAAGAGCCGACTGAGCGTGCTTCGTTTATAAGCAAAAAACACACAGAATATGTGTATCCCCACCCATAATAAAACATGGGCAGGGAAGGAACAGATGCTCTGAAATGCTCACTAAAACCCCTTTTCTTTTCCTTTACTTTTGGCATTCTAACTAAAATGCTAGTTCTGCACTTAGACAAGAAAGACAAACAATAGACACACAATTCGACCCCGTCTGTGACGTCACGTTCTGTAATCAGTGATAAATGCTTGTACAAATGCTTTTGACGCAGCTTGAGTTCCTGAAAGGGAACTCTTACATCTCTATAGTTTCAGTAAAGATCTCAATGTCAAATTAGGCTCAGATTTATTAAAAAATAATAAAATAAACTTCTTCTCATCAACATCTAGGACCAGTGCTGCTATTTACATTTATTTTATGGTTCCATCCATATGGAGTTTTATGGATGGAGCTTATAAACAAAATTGACATAATTAACTCTAATTAACTCTTAATTTGAAGTGAGTTGAACAATATCTGAACAACAACATGTTCCTTTGGGTAGGCAATACAGCAAATAAAATTCCTCAACCTTGTTTTAGGCAGTCATGGAGGAGATTAAAGCTAAAAGTGTTGATTTGGGAAAACTTCAACAATGTGCTCATGAACTCATGGAAACAATCTCAGGTGATGTTACCTTATATATGTACCATTATTATAGTTAATAATCAAAATTTAGTTAATAATCTAAATACATTCAATACCAACAAGAACACGTTGTAATTCTTGTCTTTTATGTGCTGTTTGCTAGAGGAGGAAACCCAGCTGATGCAGGAGCAGGTAGACAGTCTGCGGATTCGGTACTCTGTGTTGAGTCTGGGCAGTGCTGATGTCCTGCAGAGACTGAAACAGGCTATGGAGGCATCTATTCGATGTACCTCCAGCCAGGAGGACCTGCACCTATGGCTTGGTCGCATTGAGCGAGAACTGCTCCTTCCTGGTTCCCGTGGTCAGACTGGGGATGCAGTTCTGTGTTCTGGTGAGAGACAGAGGGTAAGAGAAGCAAATAATTTGTCCTGTGTATAACATTATTTGGGAATTTTGTGTCATGATGTAATTCCTTTGTAATACCTTTGTAATATCTTTAAAAATATTAAAGGGGACCTGAAGTGGTTAAGCGGAGTATAGATTCTTGTTCTGTGATGTGACATAGAGAGAATAGTGCTTTGGTTAAGTCTGTAATGCCCCAGAAGCGACTAAAAACCTCTTTTAAAAAACAATTTTATGGCGGGGCTATTTAATGGGTGAATTTGAGCGTTCTGCGCAAATTCTGCGCCGCTGGAAGGGCTCTGACAACCTCATAATGATATGCGGAGCGCTGCACAGTGATTGGCTGCCTTCACTGCCACACAAAAGAATAATTATGTGACTTGTCTCCTGGCTTCTGAACACATGCGGAACCATTTACTGACCCGAACACCCGGGCCGACAGCTATGGCGCAGATTCAGCCTTATATGTTTAAGCCCGAATCAGAGGAGACACTGAATTAGAGGAAGAACCTTTTCAGCAGAGGCTGGATTTAAATGTTTCTCAATGGTGAGTTATTTGTCATGTTTGTTTGAACGCTTTCACCGTTACGTGCCACAAAGTTCTCTCGTCACAAAGTTATAGCTGCTACATCCATTTGGACATTAATCCTTTGCATCATCATGAATCAAGACTTTATACTAACTACAGTTTAATGTAAATACTGTTTATTAACAAAGGGTTCAAGTTTTGGTCTTGGGCTGACGGTGCACCTGCCCCGTTCAAAGAAAACAGAACTATGTCAAATATGTTTGAGCCACAGGGTAAAGTTAAGAATTTATGAGCATGACAGCATAATTGGGCCAAAATTTTATCATTATTGAATGCTGTGCATTCGCCTGAGCCATAAAGTCACTGTCATAATGAGTAACACTCAACGAGAACATAAATGTATAACAAAATATATAACAAACATATATATCTTTATACTTACTATATTTATTTTAACATATACCATGGCCGTTTGTCACTCAGAGGAAGGGACAGGTAGACCCAAGGTGACCCATTGACTAGCAGTGTGTAATGAGACTAATCCACATATGGTTGAACAAAACAGAATAAAGAGAGTAAGAAAGTATAGTTTTATTAGTTAAGCAACTCAGACAGCCATCATTATGAATCATACCCAGAACAAATGTATTAAAATGTACTAAATGCCATTCTCTTTTCTCCCTGTGTCTGCAGATTTTCATCTTCATCTTAACATATTCAACGTCCTTTTCAAATTCAAGATGAAGGCTTTTTGCTGGCCGTGACTTAACTGGTGTTGAACTAAATGGAAGTGAAGCTGCTCTGAATGTATATTGAATAAATATGATTACAAAATTGAGTGTTAATTTATTCTAAACAGAATACAATTATGCAATTAATCAACAAACAGGATAACCGTGAAGATTATTATTAGGGATTAAACAAATAATACACAACAACTTTACAGTAAACTCGATTACAATCACAAGCTATTTTCATGCAGAAAAGTGTGACACTGAATTAACACTGTTTAGGTGCTGTGGTCCAAGTGCTGCTCCTCTAGACTGGGTTTCCTGAAGATCCGTCCAACAGCCTCTCTTGTATCCTGGAGAAGAAAGGATACAATTTTTTAGAGTATCAACACTCTGAAATAAATCTGAGAAGTTACTCTCGTGTTTTATATTGTTTTCTGTGCTAAGCACTAAATACATGTCTGCTGCTAACGTTTGTTTACATTGCCAACGCTAGCCGTACACACATCAAAACGAATATGTTGTCATTTCACAATTAAACACAATCTAATCTAACAATGTAATACTTACAGCTTGTGATGATTGTTGAGCTTGATGTGGAGCATCAGACGCTGAGAGACGCGGCAGGTTTGTAAAACAAGTGGAGGAAAGTAATAATCCGTGGCTAAATGTCGTGGATCTGGTTAAAATAAACCGAAGCCGCGCATCACGGCCGTTTTTTTCGTCGGGAGGTGATGAAAGGTTTGAACACCGTTTGTACAGCTGGAAGAGCAGCTCACCTGTGAACATGAGCCGCCATTTTGTCTTGAACGTCACAACGTCACTGATGCAATAACATTAGCGGGGACGGGTCTATGCAAACTATGTTTTCTGTTTCATTTTATTTTCATGAGGAGGGGGTGAGTGAGAGGCTCATGACGTAAGATTTCACAGCTTTCCAGCCTGAGCCGTTTTTAGGCACTCATTTTTAAAACATAAATTTATATACCGCCATTTTGTCTTGAACGTCACTGCTGCAATAACATTAGCGGGGATGTGTTTTTGAAGATGACATGACTGTTTATTTAGTTAATTGGAAGTAATTACATCCAAGAGACTCCTACCTATTTCTCATTACTTTATCAGGAAGTTATGTTTTTGTTGTATTTGACTTACAGGATCACAAATTCAATTTTTGATTGAATTTTTTGATTGAACAGTTAGTGTGGTGTAGTAGACTGAATCTAAAGTCTGAGTGACAGAAAGTTGCAGATTGAAAGTTCACAAGAACCATATGAACTATATGTATTGTGTCCTTCAGTAAGAACTTAGGAACACAAACCCAGGTTACTCTAGACTGTTATGCCCCTGCAGTTTAGTAAGTCACTTCAGATAAAAGCAGCAGCTGTTTGAATTTTAATCAATCTGTTTGTTTGTAATCAGTTGGAACAGGCTGTTGAGAAAGAGTTGGTTTGGTTTAAAAACACCTTATTGCCACTGGAGCAGCATACAGCCATTACTCTAAACCCAGAGGTCATCGAATCTCAGATAAGTGTGCAGAAAGTGAGTTGGTTCTTATTTTCAAAGTTCCCTATAGTGAATATTTTGTATTGTGATATGTATTCATACAAACATTTTGTTTGTCTTGTTCTGCAGATACTTTCTGTTGAAGTTTTGCAGCACAAGTTTAACATTGAGAAAATGGTGAAGATTTTAAAACTTCTGCAGACATACAATGAGGATGACGAAGCATCGAGACTGCAGGTACAGTTTACTCCAATTACATGGCTCTTTATCATAATATTTTTACTTTCGTTTAATTACTTAATGGCAAGTAGCCTGTGCATTGTTGTTGCAGTGTGTTAGGCTGTTTAACACAATGACCAGACAATTTTATATTGTCTATTTTCTTGTCTTAAAGTTATGCCTAGACACCTTACAGGAACAGTGTGAAGTCCCTACTGCCATGAATTCCCACTTGGTGCTTCAACTGGAACATGCTCAGTCACTCCTATCACAGTTCTCAGAGGTCTATGCTGAGGTGCTACCATGGTTACAAGAAGCCAAAGCCCTTATTGGCCAGTTTACCCTAAACACCATTAGCTATGAGGCTTTTCGAGAACAACAGGACCTCTTACAGGTACTAAAAACCATGACCATGGTACCTGACTTTAAATAAATACACCTAGAAATCCTAAAACTACTAATTAGTTTGCTGTGTTCATTAAGGTACTGTTTTAAGAGTTTATAAATCAGCATTTGCACAGCATTGTAAAGAGCATATGGTCATTGTGATTTTGTCTGAGCAGGGTATCAGAGAGTCCATAGCAGAGCATAAACCACTGATAGCATGTCTGAGCACGCTGGCCAAGCAACTGTCAGACCTGAATCCAGTTCAGGGACAGGAGTTCTGCCAAAAAGCCTTGGACCTTGAGGAGCAGCACCTGGCCATCAGAGACAGAGTTCGAGAGGCTGCTGTAGTACTAGAGGAGTCTCTGCCTCGCTACACACAGGTATTATGTATTTCAACTAGTGTCACATCAAAATCATAACATTTGGTTACCAATAAGATGTTTTTGCCAAGTTAGTCATTTTCTGGTCTGAGATGGTCTAAAGGGAGATTTTCAACCTTGGGGTGACGACCCAAATGCAGATGGAAACATTCTGAAAACTGTGTCATCTTTATGCTATATTTTTATGGCATTTTTTGTAATAGTACATTAAATATACAGCTTCTCTTTCATTTTGAATTTTGTGCAACACTTGACCCAAATGCAATGGTGAACTCAGTGTAACAAACCTTCTGCAGTAATGCATACACAATAGTGTCACTGAATTAGCACTGTAAAACTGCTGCTAGTACTTAGTAACTTGCCATTAATGAAATCTAGAACTATAGAATATAACTTTTTTACATGGGTGAGTTTCTAAAAATAGCAATAGTTCACAGAACAGAAAGGTCTGCTGGAAGACAGAAGACCTGGTTCTGCTTGGAACCATCATGGGTAATCTGGTTAGAGCTGGTAGACCCATTTGGACAGGTCATTGCCATGTTTAAACCTCATAAACATTAGGCCACTGCTTACTCTCTGTACATCCTCATCAGCTGAATGAGAGAATGACACTGATCGGAGAGAGACTGGATCATCTGAGCAGCCATCTGCAGACCTCAGTTGTTCTACAGGGCTTGACACCACGAATTCAGGAGCAGTTACAGGACAACAAGTACACACTCAATGAGCTCTCTAAATTGGATATGGACCTCAGCAGTTTGAAGGCACAAGCTCAGGAGCTTCTCACTAACACACAGGCTGTTGTGGACAGTTCCATTGGTGAAGGTATCTCAACAAAATAATCTCATATTGGCAGGATCATGTTATTCATCTTAAGCCTTCTCACATAACATCAGTGTTCTTAGAGAATGTAACATTGGGGTAGTGTTTGGGTTTGTATTGTAGTGGTAAAGCTCAGAGCTGGTGACCTTGAAACAGCATCACGTAAGCACTACCATTTCAAAAGCATAACCTCTCTGCAATAATCCTGATATTAACAACTTAAATTTCCAGTCATTCAAGATCAAGTGGGCAGTCTAGCAGGCCACTGGGAGGAGGCTCAAAGACAAGCCCAGGAGCAGGAGATGTGGCTCCTTAAAGTTCTAGATCTGGCAGTCACATTCTGGAATAATGTGAATGACATGACAGCAGGACTGAATGATGCCCAGCAAGCTATCTTGGATCTCAATTGTAGTCAATCCGATTCTGAAACTATCCGCCAGAGTCTGGACACCATGCTGGTAGGGTATCTGCCAAAAGACCAGCTGGTTTACCCTCTTTCTAAAAAAAATATGTATTGCATGTATCTGTCTTTCAGCAGAGTTACTGTATGAAAGGGACAGTTGTAACTACTGTAGTGAGGTCAATGCTTTGATAATCAGGAATGTTTTTGATAGTTTAATTAATCTCTCTGCTATATTACATTGTATTCTTTGTATCTCATCAGACGCTCAAGGAGGACATTGATTTGCTGCAAGGTGACCTGGACACATTAGGAATCTTAGGAATGGAACTTATGTCAGCTTGTGGTGACACAGACAAACCAGAGGTCACCAAAAGTTTAGATGAGGTTTGCATTTGGAATTGAAATAAAATCCACAGAAATACTAATTTACATGATACTGTTCGCATTTCCCTAACTACAAGTATTTCTCCACAGCTTTACTGCACTTGGAATAATCTCAGTAAGATCTGGACAGAGTGCAACAGTAAGTTAGAGAAATGTCTAAGAATGACTCTTCAGTATCAAGAAAGTATGCAGGTAAGTTAATCAGCAGAAGACAGAAAATGTTGAAGCCATACCACAGAGAATCAGCCGGGATAGTTTGAAAAGTAGTCTCCCCAATCTCTACAGCTTTGTATTACCCATGCCTCCATGTGTTTGGAGTGATGCATCTCTGACAGAATGGACAATTTCCAGTCTGGATTACAGTCCTCATATTTTAATGTGTTTCATATGTTGTATTGAATATTTAATGTAGTAAAAAAATGAAGACAGGCATACTAGAAGAGGGCAGCTGTTCGGAACATGTATTTTAGGCTTATTATTATTAAGTCCAAAGTACAGGGTAGACCATCCTGGACCAGCAACTTCAAGGTAAGGTGGTCAGGCTGGACATTTTGGTTTTTACAACTGTGTTAAATCTAATTTTGAAAACAATGTCTTAAAGGGACTCTTAAAGTGGCTAAAGTCTGCAGAGTTGAAATCCACTATGGCGTTCTCAGTTAGCTCTGACCTAGAAACAGTCAAAGAGCAACTATGTGGCCTGAAGGTGAGACTTTATTGAGCAATCAACTTAATAGTTTTCCAGCTGTGTTACAACCATGGAAGGAGTTCATGATCAGTTTTTGTCCAAATATTGTTGCAATCACCTTTCTTGTTAGGAATTTAAGAAAGAGCTCTACCAGAAAAAGATTGAGATCGAGAGTTTAAACCATAGATTTGTGTGTCACCTTTCTCCGTGCACTGAGTGGCCTGAATACATCTCTCCACTGTGTGACTTTCGTCAGCGATGGGACAGCCTAGAGTCAGAGACAGTCAATAGACAGGTAGGATAGCACCTTTTTAAAACATTTTCACCACCAGCAAGAAGGTACTTCATTGACACTGCAATAAATTGGAGCAGCACCAGTTGGAATGTGCACTGCTGGGATTGGGTCAGTTCCAGAACACCCTGGATGAGCTGCACACCTGGATCTCTCACATGGCAGACCTATTGCAAGCCTCTCAGACAATCAGCATTGACCTGCAGACCTGTGAGATAGAACTAGCAAAACACAAGGTACAAGCTCACTGCAAACCTTAAAGGTCTGTGGCATCTAGTTATTCTTTTTAGATCAACATTGTGTGCCCATTTTTGTAGTAATCTTTGATTATGTTTGTAATAATGTGCTAGTGTACTGCTAACTGCATCTATTGCTTCATGCATTCAGGTTCTGAGAAATGATGTAATGTCCCATGCGCACACGGTGGACTCACTAAACCAGGCTGGCCAGAGCCTGCTGGAGTCTGGGGCAGAAGACACCTCACATGTCCTGCAGACTCGCTTAGAACAGTTAAATGAACGCTGGGAATTTGTGCTCTGTGAAACAGAGCGCAAACAGCTAGAGCTGGAAAGTAACCTGAGCCAGGTGACTGCAAACACCAGCAATTAAACAAGATTAGAGAATTGATTAAAAAAAGTTTTAATTTATAGATATATATAGAAAATACTTTGGCAATACACTCGTGAACAAAATCTTAAGACTGGGGGAACATTACAAATATTCATATTTTTTGGTGGTGGATCAAAATGGCATAAAAGAGACAAAGACAAAAGACAATAAATACAGAGTAGGTGGTTTATTGAAAACTGCATTTCAACATAAACAGGCTGTTCATCAGTGTCACAAGTTAAAAGTAAAAAAAAGGTAAAGTTAAAAAAAGTTAAATGCTGCACAATGGAGAGATCTTGGATGCCTTTTGTGAAGCTATTTTCACCACATGCAGCAACTTTTTCACCAGCATCCTGGAAAAAGTTGGGTCACGCATGCCAAAACAAGTGTTTTAAGTGATTAAAAAGAATAGCGGGGCTACTCACTACTGAGTCTTTCTCTGACATTTGTAATTCTGTTGTAGGGTTAAACTTTTGATCAGCTGATATGTAACCTGTTTGAGTTTAAATACAGTTTTCAATAAACCACTATATATTTTTTTTTTACTATAAACCAATATATATTTTTTTCTTGGTCCTGTTTCTTTTTTTGGTATTTTAAAGCAGTACTTACGACCTGGTTACATCCACCAGCATAAAACGTGAATACGTGTAATGTTTTCCCAGGTCTTATGATTTTATCATTTACAAATGAGAGTCGATAAATGATTTTATCAAAATATTTTTAAATAACTGTGAAAACAGTATGTAAAAATTTTAGATTTGTAATGAAATTATCCTATGTGTAATTTAGATTTGTAATATATAGGTGCTGGTCATAAAATTAGAATATCAAAAAGTTCATTTATTTCACTAATCCCATTTAAAAAGTGAAACTTCTATAATATATACATTCATTCCACACATACTGATATATTTCAAGTGTTTATATCTTTTAATTGTGATGATTATAACTGACAACTAATGAAAACCCCAAATTCAGTATCTCAGAAAATTAGAATACTGTGAAAAGGTTCAATATTGAAGATACCTGGTGCCACATTTAAATCGGCTAATTAACTCAAAACACCTGAAAAGGCCTTTAAATGGTCTCTCAGTCTAGTTCTGTAGGCTACACAATCACGGGGATGACTGCTGACATGACAGTTGTCCAAAAGACGACCAATGACACCTTGCTCAAGGAGCAAAAAACTCAAGATGGCGCCGGTGAGGCAGGCTGCCGTCACGACTGCTCCGACCCCCTTTTACCTGTTTTTGTATTTTAAGTTATTTTATTGTAATTTCAGATCTACAGTTTTTTCAATTTTTTCTGTATGGGAAGCACTGTGTACGATAGAGACACTCTTATTTCTATTGCTATACAGTGCACTCACATTTCTCCCGGACCCGAGCTGGCCGAGTGAGATCCTGAGGAAGAACAAAGGACGCGACCCGAGATGGAGGCCCCGTGGAAAAAGAGCCGGCGTCAGGAACAGCCTGAGAGCCCGTGCACACCGCACTCCTCTGCCTAGCATCCTGCTCGCTAATGTCCAGTCACTGGAAAACAAGCTGGATGACCTCAGGGCCAGGGTTAAGTTCCAGAGAGACATTCGGGACTGCAACCTCCTCTGCTTCACCGAGACATGGCTGAGCCCAGCAGTACCGGACCATGCCATCCAACCAG
>JBAJNP010013640.1:0-11888 GCA_036877545.1 Yasuhikotakia modesta | reverse complement strand
TCTCTCTCTCTCTCTCTCTCTCTCTCTCTCTCTCTCTCTCTCTCTCTCTCTCTCTCTCTCTCTCTCTCTCTCTCTCTCTCTCTCTCTCTCTCTCTCTCTCCTGTGTCATCTTTAGCCTGTCAGTGTCCAGTTGAACAGCCACAGGTGGCAGTGGCTGCATGTCACGACTCCCTTTTGGCAGGTGGGGACTGTCTTGGCTGAGTTGTGCTTCTCGTAGGAATCACCAGTTTGGCACATGGGGTTGGTTATGTTTGGCAAGAGTGAGCAGTGCCATCCATCTTTAGACTGGAGGATGTGGATTCACCTGTTGTCAGCTGGTTTCTTAATGTGTGTTTTAAACCTGGCTTGACTGGCAGCAGCCCTGAGACTCTTTGACTTTAGCTTGTTTTGCTAGGAAAAAGATTCTGGTGGCCAAACACGCCAGATGTCAGATGCTTCATTAGAGGGCAATAATCCAAACTCACGTGCCCTTAAAGATCCTGAACTTTGTCTTGGGGGGTCTGGGGTGGGCGTGTGTTGTGTTGACGGTCAGCTGCCGCTCTGTTGAGGCTGAGATGTGTTTCCCATGAGAGAGAGAGCATTGAACGTGGGACAACCCCAACACGCGACAAAAAGGTCAGGAGAAGCACAGCTGTGCTCCTTTATCAACACACATACTCCAACCATTTACTGTGTCAGATAAATTTAGACATTTCTGGAGCGCACAACAGCACGGCTGTTATCCACTGCTTGGTCAAGTGAAAGAAAGAGGGCATTGTGGGAGATTTTCTCCCCATGTCTGCGGTCTGTGTGGTTTGCTTTCATTCATATACTCATCTGTGATTTACAGGGCGATTAATGTTGAATGACTGGGGGATTTATTGAATAAGAATCGCTCTGCACTCGGCTGAGATTTCTTTCATTTTATCTCTGCTGAGAGATGATCTGTGACGTAAAATATTTGGGCTAAAATGCTGCGTGCCTCAGAATAAAAGCACGTCATCCGTCTGCCAGTTTGGGAAAATGTCAAGTGCAGATTAAACCAACAGACGTTATTCAGAGTAGATGCCGTATTTAATGTGACGTAAACAAAAACAAGATTGTGAGGGGCAGAAGTCTGTGTTGTAGAGATGCTTAAAGGCTTAAGATGCTCTGTGGTTAATATTTGGATCCCATATAACCTATTGGGTATCTGGCTCTTCTTTAAAACACAAAAGAAGAATTTTTATGAAATGTCTCAGTGGTCCATTCAATGGAAGTTCATGGCCACTGTTGTTTGGTTAACAGCATCAAAATATCTCCTTTTGTGTTTCTCAGGAGCCAAAAAGTCATTGGAATGAAATAAGGATGAGGAAATGAGTGAACTATTCCTTTAACCCAGACCATTAGTGCAGGTAAAATTTGAAGAACACTGTAATAATATTGCAGTTGCCCAAAAGCAAACAAGTTGCAGCCAAAAGCCAGAATTAACCGTGCTGGTTGTTGAAAATATTTCTCTTAGAGCTGTGCTGTTTCCTTCCCAGTGTGAAATATATCACAGTTGCTACCCTTTAAGAGCTCTGTCAGGCAGTTTAAACGTAACTACTGAAAAAACCCTCAGCTTTATGTTGTCAATTTGACAGAGAGCCTGCAATCCAGTTTTAGTATCACACAGGTCTGTATCAGTGTGGTCTGCACAAAGTATTGATTAAACCATCTCTAGAACAATAAAGTTCATGAAGCAATCTTCAGAAGTTTCTGGTTGCTGCTTCTCACTGCTGGGCCCAACAGTAGATCTTTAGAGATATGTAGGAGACCAGGATAATACAGATAAAGAAAACTGAAAGCTCTGTGTACAAATCGGCCCCCTCTTGTCCATGTTTTCTGCCTAGCATTAGAGATGGTGAAGCTGGGAGGTGCATTAGTCTGCCTTTCATCTATGTTGGCTCTTGTATTTGAGGTTCAAGCATGCAGGCAGATAAACCCATTGCAGACCTTTAAACCCATCCTCCTCTCTATTATCAATTACTAAGATGTAGTTGTGTGTGTTCGTGTGTAAATAAGTGTGTTTGTTGACATAATTCCCACAGGTAACAAGCGCGGGTGAGCGGGAAGCAAATGGAAAGTTATGGAAAGTTCATTTTTTAAATTGTCTAACAATGTTTGCTTATCTAAGTGGTTTAGCTTTGCTGTCTTAATGAGAAGTGAAGATAATTTCCTTAAAATGTATTATAGGTTTGCAGTGTACATGGATTTGTTTATGCTCGGAGTTATTCCTTTCGTTCTCCGCTATGAAATCTCACACAGATTGGTTTACCTTTTAGCAGGCGCTTCCCCTAAATGGCATCGCTGCCGCCAGAAGTGGCAGCCATTACGGAATGCCGAATGGGAGTGTTTATACAAAAATTCCCGTAATCCCATTCAAGAGCCCAACCCCAGATGTGGGTCCCCTTGCCATAACTCTGTAGACTATGAGTGTACATGACTCCAGTTTGGAACACAGAGTCAGCTTTGTTCTGAAACATTGTGACTCAATTTGATATTTCCGCCCAACGTACGCAAGGCATTCGTTTGGACCGCGGAAATGCGTTTCTCGCATGCGTGTATTTAAGCATGCGGAGGGTCTCCCTTCACCCCTCTTTTCAGGTTTCTTTTTCAAATGGGTTTCTAATTTTGTTTACATCACAGTGATTAGGAGAAGGTGACCGACTCCCAGTAGACGGCCGTGCGTTTCCCACATAACTGGGTGATTGTTGTCGTTAATTATTAGATTAAGCCCCTCGCTGGCCCTTTGCCCTCCACTGTTTCCTCTGCTTGTTAACATCGGATATGTTACATCTTTTGTTACATTCCCATCTTTTGGCTTTCGGAAGTATGTGCTACAACATTGGCTCTCCCATGTGGCCAGTAAAAGCACAGGGGTGATCTTTTCTAAAATGTTTTGCTAGTTGAAATTCTCTTCATATACTGATTGCAATCGTTAGGTAAGGTGGTCTAAACATATTTTCATATATATCTTCAGTGGAAGGGTGAGGACCATAAAATGTTTATCCAATCATTGCACTCAGTCCGAATGCAATGATAGGTTGTCAAACTTTGTGTGCTTCATGTGTTATGAATGAGGCTCTTAAAAAGGTGCAGGTCTCTTTCAAAGCTAGTTTGCTATTTTCATTGAAAATAAGTTTGCTAAGTCTCATTGAATTAGTCTACTCTGCCTGTAACATTTTAAAACTGTGTGAAAAGCTGATGAGTAAGTTGCTTTAGGTGCAACATTAATGATTTTGTCATTCATATGCACAGTTTTTACATATGGCTGTAAAAAGTTTCATAACACTAGCTTTAATGGCCTCCAGCGAAGGAGAGAAGAAAAACAAAGGATAAAAGATGGTTGTCAGAGGAAATGACAAGACAGTAAATCAAAAAGCAGGTGTTAGACTTCAGAGGGAGTTGATCGGGCTCTGCTGTGCAGTTTGCAAAGCAACCCAGTATGGCTCCAGGTCAATTGATTTTTTTTTTTTTGTAGAGAATAGAAGTAGAATAGAAGAACGCTATAATGCTCTTTTAAGTGTTAAATTTACTGTTATTCTGTCAGTGTCGCAGTTTACAGAGTAGAAGCAAAAAAAAAGTTTTAAGGCTTTGAAAACAGGATGTTTTGTGACGGACAGGCTAGGTTGTCAAAGAACGGCTAACAATTTTAGGTTGTAAGAATGTTTCACTTGTGTTTTCATTACGTAACAGAAACATTCTGTTTCTAACATTCTGATTCTTGGAACATTCAAAATGTCAGTTTTTCTATTAACATTGTTATTCTCAAACTTTTTTAACTCTGTATTGTTTGAAAACTATTCCAACAACTTAAGATTAACAACTTTGATATATTTTTGATAATGTTAAATTATTCTGCTGACATTACCGAGCAGTTTTTTATGTTAGCCAACATTTTTAAAATGTTTGTTGGGTGAGACCCCAGTTTATCTAGACGTTTTCTGTTATATTGCAATACGTGCTGTTCTATTAAGGTCTGTGTTGTCAAGTCAATATTAAAAATGACGTTTTTAACAGCATGTGAAAAAATGTGACGTTTGTGTGCGTTTAGTGATATTTGGGGAAGTGTGTGTGTATGTGTGTGTGCCTGAGGACAGTAAAGAGCAAAAAAAGATTGTTTCATGTGGAACAGTAGAGAACGGTTTCCCAGTCAGAGCGTTTCATCTCACTCAGTTGCCGCCTTGGGATACGAGTTTACCGTAAACAGTCAGTCATGTGGTTACTTGAGGATGCAACCCAGGCCTGCGCTGATGGGGTTTAAAGTCTTCTGGTCCAGCAATCAGACATCAGGGTGCGTTGAGTTCTTGGTTTTTCTTGGCAGGACTCACTACTACTTTTAAGCTATTAAGACGATTTATTTAGAACGTCTGTGTGTGAGTGTATGTAAATGCCTCAAGTTGGGTAAGATATTCTGCAGTTATTGCAGCTCATAGTGGCGATTATATAGTAAACTGTGTTAAAACTGCAATCTGAAAGTTTTTGGTTAAAATTGAGAAAAATCAGTTATTGAGCAAGTAAAGCTTTACCTTCACTTTCATGTCTTCAGTGATCTGAGCAGCCTGGGAAGTTGGTTTGAGGAATGTGAAATAAAACGCTCCTCCCCATGATCTCTTTCTCTCTCCCTCAGTCTCTTACTCGCTCCGTCTTTCTTCTTCATCATCTTTGAATCTGGGCAAATAAAGAATTGGGTTACGGTCATTATGACTTTAGCCCATGTGCCCTAGGTGGCCGTCAGGGCTTGAAAAGGCTCCTCCAGTGTTTGTGAGGGTCTGGAAATTCTCTCTGCTATGGAATGCCCTTGAAGTATTTTTTAATTCACAAACATGTGATAACACTTTACAGTAAAACGTCACCAGCTATATCTGCTTATACACTAAAAATATTTCAGATCCCCTAGGCTGTTATTGAGATGAACCCGTGCCCCACTTTAACTTCAGGATAAGAACATGTTTAAGAAACACTTGGTTAAGCATATGAAACTTCTTGTTCTGTTTTCAGACATAAAGCAGAACATCTTGCAAGTGTTTTTCTGCTTGGTTCATATGTCCTGCTACTGGGGAACATTTTTAATGTTTTTGTTTCTTACATAAAATTTTCAATACAAGTATAATATAATTAAAGAAAACGTTCTTGCAACCTAAAAATGTGGTCCACGTTTTTTTTAAACAACAGACTTCAGACTTCATATGAGATGAATAAGTCGTGTATGAATGCTTTGAATGAATAACTTGTGTTTAATTTCCCTTAATTGCTTTGCTGTTTGTCCGACAGATTCATCGTGCTTTGGATTTGTGTGGAAACCTCTGAGAGAAGGTCTGCTCGCTCAATCTCTTTCACATGTACGTGCTCCTGTGAACGCACTCTCAGCAGCTGCCATGGAAACAGACACTCGCAAGCGTTGTTTTTTTTCCCGCCGGTGTTGGGAAGTGCCGCATGCTTGCATGTTTTGGCTGTTCGTGAGCAAGTGCAGTTGGCCCTTTCAGGGGAGGGAAGAGAAGTCAGGCAGAGCCACAGCGTATTTTTAAGTCCACGCTGTTCCAGACACCGCATGTGATTTATGGAGTGAGAGCTAACTGGGCGGGTCATGTCCCGGCAGAGAGCAAAGCTACTTGACGGCCCCAGAGTTAAATAGATAGAGTTAGATAGATAGAGACAGAAAAAGAGAGAGAGATGGATGCTTGAATGTGCTGAGAACAAGGTACAGTGCAGGAGTTAATACACAACTTGTGTCAACATAAACTTCCTGCTCTTTATACAAAAAGAACAAAGCATGTTTTAATATATAATTGTATCCATTCCACAGACTTCAGTCATGATCATTTACAATTTGAACTTTGATCAGAATCTTTTTATGATACCAAGAAGGAAAGTAATGCAAACTACTTTTTAGCAAGTTTAGTTTTCTTCACCCACCTACAGGAAATATGTGTGTGATGCATCACCCAGAATTGTACCGCCTCAAAAGTTTATACAGCTTTACAGGTCAAATAATCAACATTTAATGAATTATTTTTAAGTGCTTTACTGTAAAGAAATTTGTTTAGCTAAAGTGAGGAAGTGGAAATGATGTGTTAGATAAACTCCAGATGTTTGGTATTTTGCTAGCCGAGCCTCTGTGACATTTTCACAAGCCTGATCTCTGAATCAGATGCTTGTCTGGTGGCGCAGCTTAAAGGTTGACGAGTTTGCAAATGGGAAAGCAAAGCCTTTTGTATAAATCACAAGGAATTTTAATGCCATTTACATGAACTTCAAAATGGTCCTTCTAAAACTCCAACAAACTTGAAGCTCCCTTTACCTTGTAATGCCACCATGATCAAGCAGTGCAGAAATACCATGTCCAACAGGGCACAAAGAGTCTTCCTGGCTCTCTGTATCTGTAATTGTAGGCCTGGTATTGTGCCGTCTTTGAAGGAGAGGATGTGAGTGTTCATCTGTTTTTTGTGACACTCCCGACTATGGAATCTGATGGTTTGACCAAATTTGGCTTCCCAGAGAAATTACAATTTTGGCTGAAAGCTTACTGGAGTTGTAATGATGTTACTATAGTCAGAATTACAAGCATGGCATTGACTGTGAAGGAACCAATGAGAGTGACAGTTTCACCAGGCATCTCCCCCCTGTAAAGTCGGGGTTAGAAAGAAGATGAAAAAAGCAGTGACAGCTCCTGAATTTGTCACCCTCCTTCTTGGCCGCTTGGCAGACGGTTGATCAGTGAAGAAAACATGCTCCCTCTCTTTTACAATGAAGCCCTTTGTTTTCTTGTCGGCATCCGAACTGTCACCCATTTTCTAAATAGTTTCCAGGTTATTAAAACGGTTCCAGACAGTGTCTGTTGAACAAAGTTTTGGTTTAATTGCTTGGCATCCGTCTCCCTGATGGACTGCAGGCATCCTCACAGGTTGAAGCTATTTATCGTTGAGGATCACAGAGCCTCATGTTGCCTCATGCCTCCAGGTGGACCTCACACAAAATTCCTCCATAGATATAAGAGGCATGTTTACTTACAGCCTCATTTCCCTTATTTTTTTATCTCTCGTTTATCAGTCCCTGTTGGTTCCTGGTTCTTTCCTGTCCTTTCTAATTTGATTTTATTGTTTCCTCAGCTTTGTTGGACTACAGTTTTTACTCAGCAGAAAAACTAGAATGTTCTGTGCCAGTCATGTATAAAGTGGAGATTAATGACATTTATTTAGCTTGAAATCCCTGAAGTGTGTTAATTCTAAAACCAAATACAAGAGCTCTTGTTTACCATAAGATGAATAAACCTTAGATAAGTTTCTACTTCATTGTTTAAGAATAAAACAAAACGTGGTACAAAAGAAACATTTTTAAGAAACTTAATTTCTTTCAGGCCAATGAGAGTGAAGCCCTGTTTATACTGACAGCAGATAAATCACTAGAGGTTTGTTGCTAATAGGCAGGTTACCTAACTGCAGTGTTGTGTCTGGTGACAGAATGCTAGGCACACTCCCATTGGTGGTCGCCATGGCCACATCACATCTCTGCTGATTTGCATAAATTCAAATCCAGTTAAACTCTGTCGTCACATTGCCAATGGTCGTTGACCTTCATGTCATTCCAAATGATTGACTTTTGGTTGCGTTGCCATTACAAATCAGTGTCAATGTGAATGTTCCTTTAGAATAAAGCATTGAGTCTGTGTGTAAACAGGAAGATCAGCTACCAGCGGAGCAAAGTGGAGAAAAGGGGCGTGTCTTGTTTTCCAATGGTAATTGACTGGTATCCACTGGTAGCTGACTTTTGGAGAGTAGTGGTTAATGGCTCTGACCCTGTTCAAGTGGTCAGACTGATGTCATCATAAATGGTCTGCTGTTCCAAAAGGGGAGTACAAATTCTGATTTGGATTAAGGGTTATGAGGGCACATTAAAAAAAATACTTAAAAAGCTAAGTGAATTTTATGCTGCAAGTCGAAAGCTATGTTGCGGTCGTCTCTTTCTTTGTCTGTGCAACTGAGCTGAGGTATAAATCTTCAAATTGAGTTTACAGCACCCCATCCAGGAAAACAAGACCATAGCAGCGTTAGTGAGAGAAAATCCTCCTTCACCGTTCTTCCTGGCATTTCTCCTTCCTGTTGTTGTTTTACACAACTCTTCTACAAGCGCTCTGTAAATGAGAGCTGTCACGGGTTTGCTGGGAATGAGAGATTATTAGAAGCAATACATCGTCGTTCTTAGAAGTATTGATGAATTCAAGGGTTGGAAAAACAGGAAACTTTGCGGCCTGGTTGGATTTACTGAATTACCGAACACGAATCCAAGTAAATATGGTTTTGACTGCGGTTTTATTTTGCGATATTAGTTATGGGAAAATTCACCCTAAAATCGACAACAGAAATAATCCATTGAGAGATGATTTATTTTTCATTTAATATCCTCTGTCTGTCATTTTGTGCCTCTTTAAATCTTTATCCATTCATTGTCAAATTGTAGCAAAACAAATTGTGGTAAAATAGCTGTGGTTTCTTTCCTCCATTGGCTGTTCTGTACTTAGTAGGAATAAAATCCTTGTAGCTGATTATATAAATGGTACTTTTTGGTCCATGTCACTGATTGTCATATTGTTTTGTTTTCAGTAGTAAAGAGTCAATAGTTAAGGAACAGTACAAGCTTTATGTAAGCACAGAGGACATGGGCTGCGTCCTGCCATCGCGTCATTCCTTCTTTTTTCTCATTCCTCCTCTCAAAAACTTCTTTCTCTTCACACACTCATCCACAGTCCTCGGCGCATCCCTGCTGTAAGTTATCTCAGTTTTGAAACACTTTGTTCTTTTTAAACTGTCTTCATGGCTGAGGGGGAGAATATTTACACACATTTTAATGCAAACTGTAAGCATTAATGTTAGAGGTGGATGGATCCTGCCTTTGGCCATAACCAATAGATTGAGACATTGAGTTCCCACTTTGGTACTTAAAGGAAAAGGTTTGTAATGGCATAGAATTATAGAATAAATGTTTCATTTTTTTAACCACACAGGCAGATGTTTTACCAGTCCCCAGTGAATGCAGAGACGTTGCATACAGTCTCAGGTCGGTCCAGGATACTGATAACTAAGCAGGTGCTAAGATGTCCAGCCACGTCCCTTTCTGTCCAACCTGCATTAAGAGGGACTGCAGGAAAGCCATGGAAAGACTGGACATAATAATCAAATGGAATTTAGTAATAAGTATCTGCTTCTGAGTGGCTGAGATTTATGCCCTGGGCTTTACACAAATCTGGTTATTTGTGGCACATTCCTGTCATATTATGCTTTTTTTAGGGTTTTAGTCACAACATCCCTCTCTGAATGGCACACAGGATTGTTGTTACTACTAATTAGCATCGTGTTAAAAGAAAAGGCTTTATGATGTAGAAGAGGCTTTGTGACGTAAATTCATTTTTAATGGGGAATTTGACCCTGTGCAACCTGAATTAGACCAGAAAAATCACATTGCTTGCACAGACAACACCTGTTTGATAATCAAACCATCTGTCCCATCTTTTGAATGTCACATGCATGACCACAAATACATTGTATTGTACACAGCTAGATCAGCTGATGACCAAACTGACAGGTCGTTTTAAACCAGCCCAGACCAGTTTATACCAGCTAATACCAGCAAACTGTCTTTTGCTGGACATTTACACAGTTTTTTACAGGTGGGTTAGACGGCCATCTCCTCTTTGGTGCCCCCTGTGGCGGGTCTGAGAATGCAATGTATTGTAATTTGCATTGTGCACCTATTTCATTGAGTTCACACACTTCCATAGGCTAGATTTTGGGCCTCAGTGTCAGTGCCTGAGTGTTAACAGAAAACATCCTCAAGCTGAATGCTTGTGTGGGTGTCTGCGGTTAGAATTTCACTCTGTTTTCGGATCTTAGAATAGTGTAAGTGGATACCCACTGACTGTCTCGTAGATGGTGTGTCTGTGGCCCACCATCTATCCTTGTGTGGCCCATTCAGGAAATTGGGCTGTAAATAAAGACAGGCCTACATTTCTCTAACTCTGAAATAGCTCTCCAAGCATTCCAGATAAAAGCTTTTGCATCATCTGGAGTAATAACACTCTCACGGGACAGACGCAATTAGCTAAGTTATATTCAACAAATATTATGCAAATGTTTAGACAACAAGCTCTGTGAAGTAGAGGGGGGGCAACAGCCAAAATCAATTTAGGTCTCATTGGTGTAGATTGTTTTGAAGGATCAGTGTTGCTTTTATTAATAACAACCGAGTGTGCAGACATGTGAAGACCTTTCAGCAGCTCTTTGGATGAAACAAGAGAGTGTAATAGTTTTTCTGGTACGTAATGGTGTGTTGATGACAAGCATTAATGAATGACTTGGGTATTATTAGATTGTCATGCTGTTTGTGTCTTTTTTATCCAATATTTTACTTGTGTGTGGGGGTATAAATATGTAGTTTACAAAGACACAAATGAAATGATTTTGTTTACAAAGTTTACAAAGACACAAATGTGTGTAATGATTTGTATAACAATGTAAACATGGTTTTTGGAGACTCAACCTGTGTCCTCACAGACTAAATCTCTTAAAAATATGTTAATTCATGAATTTTTGTTATTAAAAAAATGCCACATTTTCTATATAGTTTGAATTAGGGGATAGAATATACAGTTAAAGATACATATATAGCTATTACGTATATGGAGAGTCCTCATAAACCACATATGCCAACACGTGTTGGCAGGAAACCCCTTTTCCTCTTTGTGATGAAAGGAAGGAAGTGAAACTTCTCCACATCAATTCATGCTAACAGCTGCAGCAATCTGAGAAGCTAAAGAGTCTTGTGAGAAGATTAGAGATATGAGCAGGCCGTGGTGAGGACGACATTGTCCACCCTTGGAGCTCTGTTTCTGGTTACAGGAGTTTTCTCTCAGCCTTTGCTTCTCAGAGATGGTCTTAAATGGACAAAAGAATAAGATTTTTCCACAAGGAAATGTAGGAGTTTTGTAGCAATTACTGAGTAACTGTGACAATATATTCACACACATGCGTGTTAATTACATTTAGGGTCTGTGAAAAGGTCTTGGAGGAATTCTGAACTTCTTTTTCCAAGAAGAAGAAACTTCTTTGTCTGTTTAGATAGAACCATTATAAACCAGCACATAAAACTACCTAAACCCTGCTGGACTAAGCTGGTGTTTTCTGCAGAGGAAGTCCTGAATTTGTTTCCTTTTTGTGTGTGGTTATACTGGATTTTTGGATAAAGATCAAGCCCATATTCGCTGTGGACATAGAGATGTAGGATATACAGCAGTAGCTGGTGGGTTTAGCAGTTGAAGAGATTGGTGACCAAGATGTTTTTGCTTCCCCAAACCAAAACACATGCTTTTGGTCGGTTGAGATCTCAAGTAGCTCTTAGACAGTTGGACAGCTGGTCAAACAAGCTTAATGGAGCAGTAGTTTGTCTGGAGTACACCCTAAGCCCATTAACCCCTCTCTGTGTCTTCTCATTGGTCAGTCAGGGATCAGTCGGCTCTGTTTTGATGCTGCCATGACCTAATGGTGAAGATGGAGTGTGTTTTTTGAAAAATTCCAAGAAATTTTAACTAAACTTTAGCATGTTACTCCTCTAACATGCTAAAGTGCTCCATGTAAGAATTTTTTGATAACTTTGAGATTTCTTTTTCTTTTTAAGAGAACTTTTAGCTTTAACCAATGTTTTCAGAATGTTCCCTATTAGTTGGGATGATATTGTTAGCATGATGATGGGTTTGAGTGGGATACTGTTAGCATGATTGGATAGCTGTTTACTTAATGTGTTTACTTGGTTTATGTATCATTTATCCAGTCTCTGTGTACACTTTCACAAAAATCTCTGAAATTTCAACCCTCTAATGGTGATAACTTGAAAAAAAA
>JBAJNP010013639.1:0-11889 GCA_036877545.1 Yasuhikotakia modesta | reverse complement strand
ACACAGAGACACACAAAGAGACAGACACACACAGACACACACACAGACAGACACACACACACACAGAGACACACAGACAGACACACACAGACAGACAGACACACACACAGAGACACACAGACAGACACACACACACACACACAGAGACACACAGACAGACAGACACACACACAAACACACACACACAGACAGACACACACACACACAGAGACACACACACACACAGACAGACAGACACACACACAAACACACACACACACAGACAGACACACACACACACAGAGACACACACACACAGAGACACACACACAGAGACACACACACACCAGAAGCAATCAGTGAGCATGAAACATCATTTTATTAAGCAGTCTTTACTTCATTAGCCCAGACCTGCTCAGACCACCTGCACTGAAGTGTTAGTGTCTAATAATGACACACACTTGCTCCAGAAAGTATTTTTATCCAGAAAGAAATGACAGTCATTAAAACTACAAAACACAGCCTGACAGCCCAAACTCATGTAGTTCAGATGTTATTTACTGTATTGCAGATTTAGGAAACAGCCTGTCTGAACATCTAAAAACAATGCAATCCTTATTATTTTGAGAACTTACTTCCAGGTTTCTCTGTGGGTGATTTTCAGAAGATCTCCCTTTGAAGAAACAACTGGAGTTAGAAATATTGGTTAGTAGTAAAATACACAAAACATTCAAACACACACAATCCTACATGTTTCTTCATTGCAACTTTAAAGTAAACATAACTAAATATTGTAACTACCCAACTAGGGCTCTGACCTGCTGATACTGTAATACTGCTGGCATCTGATTCTGTATGTCATATGAGTGTGAGATAAACATGGCCATGCTGGTCCACACCACTGACCACAAGATCAGCTGACCAGTGGATAGAAGCTACCAGCTACACGAACCCCAGCTATACAGTTTCACTAAACTAAACACATTACAGCCCTAATATTACAGCACAGTGTTAACGCGCATCTTTGGCCATTTATAAACCAAACGCGCACATGCAGAATAACTATTTTACATTACGGTCATACAGTACATGACCATAAGCGAGATGTTTGCAATGCATGCAGTTGCATGTAATGCATGCAGTTGCATGTAATGCATGCATGCAATGCTCGACAGCATGTTCATGCCACGTTTGCAAACGTTTTCCCAACATATAAATGATTCATATAAAATAGCGTATCTGTATTAGATCAATGCAAACCGCTTAGCTGATCGCAACGCGACCCTTCTGCATTACGGACGTGCGCGCGTCGCGTCAAAGCGGTATCATATACCACGCGCCATATATATGCGTATATTTATAGATTAAATCGCGTACCTGGGGTTGCAGGTCAGCCATTATTTACCACGATCGCAGTCATCTATTAAAGTATCCGGTCACACCGGCAGACATGCTGCTCATGTGTTCATGACGGTCCGCTGGCACGGAGCTGCGCAGGACGCGCACGCGCGCCGGGCCGCGTCGGTTCGTTTAAAGCTGCAGTCGTGAATATTATCGCTTAAAAGAGCAAAAAATCAGATGTTGCACGAGTGCATGAAGGATCCGTCTTCAGGACACGATAATACTATAATAATGAATAATAGTTTGAGCTGGTGGGTCTGATTTGCTGGTGTTGCGCCCGATTACGACCCCCGACCGGAGACCCCCCTGCGCGTGCACGCGGACAGTACCGCCGTGTCTCCGGTAGATGGCGGATAAAACACAGAAAGTTTGGTCAAATGCATCGCTGAGCTCAATGCAAACGTTGAGTTAAAGCGCAAAACACTCAGATAATGTCATTCTGAGTGACTATCTGCGTCTATAGCGTCTGTCTGCGCACATGCAACTCATGCATTAGTTGAATTTTACACCGAAGCAAAATGCAAAACCACTAAAGTGTCAAAGCAAACATTATTTTATAATGTTAAAAAATGACACACATGAAAAATGCCACATTAAGTGCATTGTTTTTGTTCAGAGCTATCAACACATTAAAGTTATAATGTGTAAGTGATCATTCAATGTTCTGTAAGTGATTTCACTGCACAGGAGTACAAAGTGTCTGTTTGCTGTAGTCATGCCTGTTAAACTTTGAGTCAAAACACACAACAAACAAACATGTTTAACTTGCTGAGTAACTCAGATTTACAGAAACACACAGACATACAGAAGTGTGTCGTAGTCATTTACAGTTAATCACAGGTACTGGTCACTTTAACTAACAAATCTGTTTGTTTGTTTGACCAAAGTTTGGTCAAAGATTTTTAAATAGCTTATTTAACCAAATAAAAAGATTGTTTTAGTTTTTTTGCCTTCAAGTAAATTCAATAGACACAAAAACTTTTGCAGATGAAATATTATTTCTACATCCTATAATTCACATCAAATTTATGTTACAGCTTCTTATAGCCAAGCAACAGTTTCTGATGTAAAGAAATCATAGCTAAAAACTGATACATACTAGATACATACACATGCATTACACAATATGTGACAATTTGTCAGTGTAAATTCATATTATTGCTTCGTTCATGTCATTTCTTCATTTCCCAAAAGTGACGGCGTCCATGCTGACTCAAGATCTAAACATTAACCACTGAAGTCCCTCCTGTTTCAGGACTGAGGAGTCACACTGTATAAATCCTGTCAGAGTGACACTGAATTCTGAACAGCAGAAAAGCTCACACACTGTCACACACACTGAAGTGTGAACGCCACACAATGAAGTTTCTGTGGTTACTTTGTTTTTCTCTGGTTTTCTCGGGTTGTTTGTGTGGAACTCTTGCACAGGACACAGACTACGATGATGATGAAACGGTGAATGTTTTTCTCTATCTTGTTTCTGTTTCAGAACAGACTGATAAATATTCTCCAAATAGTTTTTCCAGATTAGGATTTGAATTGATGTTGGTAATGATTTAAATGATTGTCTTGTTTCTCTGCCCTCCTTTTCTTACACAGGAAGCAAAGAAAGAGGTATTTAAAAATATTATGTTTTATACAAATCAACATTTATATTATTGTGTGAGTTTGATTTATTGTGTGTATTTTGCTGAATCCAGGCTCCAGACATCGTAGACCCCAGAGGTCATCGTCCCGTCAGCAAAGGTCGTGAAACGTATTCCCTCGGCCCGGCCGCTCCGGCCCCCGTCGGTGGGGCGAGTCGTTACCGTGGGAGACCGACTGTGGCACCAGTAGGAAAAGCTGTGCAGGAGAAAGTGGAGATTCCAGAATCCGGTGGATGTACTCACCTGTCGGAGAACATGGTCAGATGTGTTTCGTTTCCATCTATATCTTTAAAACACTTCCTCAGGTTACATGTCACAAACAAACTGTGTTTTGATCTTCTCTACAGGGTGTGTTGTGTCCCACAGGCTGTGAGTTGAAGAAAAACCTTCTGAAGCAGGAACGCAATGTGAGGCCAAATGTGGACCAGCTGAAAAGAAGCGTAGATGAATTATATCAGTCCTCCAACAACGTCTATGGGTACGTGGTGGGCATGACTAGAGAAGTCACCCAGAGACAAAGAGTGAGCCAAGGTAACGGTCTGTGGTGATTTTTTCTGGTTTGTTTGCACACTGTGCTCCAGAAGAGCTTTGTAATTATTGGACAGGAAACAGAAAACGTTCTCAGAGTGTTGGATAATGTTCTCTGAAAGTTATCAAAGATATTCCTGCAGTAATGCATTAAAACTGTTTACTATATCATATCTCTATCTATATCATATATGCTATATATCATATATCTAAAACATTCTGTTTAAGTTGTTAGTGGAACATTTTAAAAACATTACAGAAGTTTGAGACATTACAGAACATTACAATTTGAATAATGTATTTAACCAATCAATTACGTTGATACAACGTCTAAAAAATGTCTGAATGTTCCTGGAACTGTCAAAATAAAATGTTTATTATTTGTACTATTAATGGAAACTGAGATGATTGTTTTTCAAGTCTCTCTGCAGTAAGAACGTTTCTTCTGTCGTAGGAAACGATGCTGTGGTAAATCAGTACACAGACAGTCTGGAGAACCAACACGCTTTTATTAAGGAAACGGTGGACATCACCTTTCCCCAGAACATCAAAATCCTGCAGGCGGTTCTCGACAAGATCCGTGACAAGATCCAGCGTCTGGAGAAAGCCATCGTCGCTCAGAAGAACAAGTGTTCCACGCCCTGCAAGGTCTCCTGCCCCATTCCTGTGGTCTCCGGAAAAGAGTGTGAAGACATCTTCCGCAAAGGAGGAGAAGAATCCCAGATGTACCTCATCCGGCCGGACCCGCTCAGCTTGCCTTACAAGGTCTTCTGCGATCAGACCACTAAAAAAGGAGGTAAACTATAAAACTGTGACAGCAAATGTTCTCCAATGATCTTCAAAGTTAGCAACAGTTTTTTTTTATTTTATACATAAATATTTTAAAAATCACTTATTTTTAACATTTTAAATGTGTCAGACTGTGTCTCCTGCTGGAATATAATCAATAAGTCACATCAAAATGTCTCACATCAAAATGTCTCTCTGTCATTGTGGTTCCAAAGGTTGGGTTCTCATTCAGAACCGAATGGATGGCAGTGTTGATTTTGGCAGGCGATGGGACGACTATCGCAGAGGCTTTGGAAACATCGCCTTTGATGTGGGCAAAGGCCACTGCCAAACTCCTGGTGAGCTACTGTTTTCAAATGATATGAGGGTTTACAGGTGAACGTTAATTTAGTCACCTGAAGTAACTATCCAGCACCCTACATAGTGTACACTAGTTTTGGATGCTGGTGTTAATCCAATAATCATAGCAGAAGCACAATAGGACGGATCTCTATATTTATCAAGTGAACTGGGCGTTATGTACTGATGAAGTTTTTGTGGACCGTTTCAGGCGAGTACTGGTTGGGTAATGAGCGCATCAGTCATATTACTAAGATGGGCCCCACTGAACTTCTGATTGAAATGGAGGACTGGAAAGATCAAAAGGTTTATGCTCAATACGAGCAGTTCACTGTTCAGGGCGAAACCACCAACTACATCCTAGCAGTGGGACGCTACTCTGGAAACGCCGGGAACACGTTCCTGGACGGTGCCACTGAACTGTTTGGAGAGAACCGTACCATGACCATCCACAACGGCATGATGTTCAGCACATTCGACAGAGACAATGACAAATGGTGAGTGTGGTCCAGAGATCTCCAACAGGGTCTACAGACCTACAGGGTCTGATATGAGATGGGAAAAACAATCAGCTATATGAGCAAGGTTTTATTTAAAAGCTTATATGTAAACGTTTTGTTTCACACACAGGATACCTGGAGATCCTTCTAAACAGTGTTCTAGAGAAGATGGAGGTGGATGGTGGTACAACAGATGTCACTCCTGCAATCCTAACGGCCGATATTATTGGGGCGGATCTTATACCAAAAACATGGCCAAGCACGGCACAGACGACGGCATCGTGTGGATGAACTGGAAGGGCTCGTGGTATTCGCTCAAATCCATCAGCATGAAGATCAGACCTTTCTTCAAACAGTGAGACTGAACGATCACAGAGATCTTTGAGGTTAAGAAGCTGGTGAGAGGAACAGAAGTTTGCAGAAGATATGAAACAGTGACAGAAAGCATGTGACTCAACATGATGTTTATAAAAATGTTCAAAAAGTTTTAAACACATGCAAAAAAGCAACAAATGTACACATGACAAACTTGAAATGGACAAACCTCAGAATTCTCATTAAAGTTGGCCTGAAGCATATTAATGTTTGTTTTCTTTATTTGATTGTATTTTGTACACTTATTATACAGTCAGTGTCAGTGTTTAGCATGATTCAATAATAGCAAGTAATAAATGCAGATATGAATTAAAATATGTACTGCACATACACACTGAATAGACAACTGCATGCAGATACATGCTATAAACACACAAGCAAGCAGAATTATGATGTAAACAACATGTGTGTAACTTACTGTATACACAGTTGCAATAACATGCATAATATAAATGCACATACATGCTGTAAACACACATGAGAAAACATTGTAATTTTAACAGAGGTAGAAATCAAGTATTAAAAAATAAAACAAAGTGTGTCCCTTACAAAAAATGATTTGCAGTAAAAAGGGTTTTGTGTAGCACAATGACACTCTCATTGTATGTCTGGTTCTTTTATTTAGTCATTAATTCTGTTTATTCAGCTTTAATGGTCGTCAGGATAGATTGTTTTTCTCTCACTATTAAGGTAATTTTAGTCTAGAATTACTTTAGTGTTCAGTGTTGTGTTAAATCTGGGCAATTAAATGGAACAGTGTGGATATAAAACACTCCTTATGTTACATACTGTCAAGTGTTTGAACACTTGGTGTTCTTTAGATTTAAACTGTATATTTTATAAGTTTAGAAGGTATATGCTGTTATACAACAGCACAAAGTCTGTGTGTTGTTTACGCTTTAGTGCTAAACTCTCTTTTGAAACAATTTCAATGTCATGCAAATACCAGAAAATGTAACTTTTGTAACAGTAGATTGTGAAACAAAAGTTACTGACACATTTTCTATTTTGTGAGGCATTTTATTTACAGTGTTGTATAAACCTACAATTGTTAAACAGACAGTAATGTGTAAAATAAAATACTGTAAACACAACATTGACCCAAAGTAAACACAGACAGTAGAGACAGCAGTATAAATATGAGTTAAATAGACTGAAAAATGAGGTCCAATATTTTGTCCTAACAGCCTCAAACCACATATTGCATCACATATTGAGCTAAAACCAATGTGATCAATACGATTGATCAGATAATATTAAATGTCATCTAGAAATGTATCCAGTTTCACCTGGTGCTGTTCAACATCCTCAAACTTTGTGAGGAGCTCAGAACGTACCAGAGGAATGTTCCGGTAAGCGAGAGACACGCTGGGGCGATCAACAGACTGCAGTTTCAGTTTTTGGTTTCTGGAGAAAGATTTTCGTCTCTTTGATTTAATGGTGAATTCTGTCAGTTTGCTCTCCATTGCTTCAAACTCCGTGTTATCAACAGTGCGGTCAAAGGTTTGCTTGCATGATCCTTTACACGCACGGATTTTAATGTCAATGTCCACCTGCACTCCAAAAAATAAACAAAAAACAAGCCAGAATCAGGCTAAAAGTTATATTTCAACTTAAAGCAAATAGTCAGATCTCTGACTCAGACGAAACGGCAGGATATTTGTCCTGATATATTGATTTAGTGAATCTGCCTTCAGTTTTTGATCTGCTTGTCTAATAAATGAAAGGAACAGAAGAGAAACACATGGAAAGGTTTTGTTTTGTCTTACCTCAAGTCGATGCATTTCATGTACCTGAGCCCAGAGTAACTGATGATGCTTCTGTAGCTCCTTTATAAGTTCTTCAGACTTCTTCTGAAGGAACGTGAGATTCCTGTGAAGTTCCTCAGCAAACTCAGCATATCTGAGCTCCTGCACTACACAGAAAATACCAGAAGATGTTGACGGTCTCTCAAAGTTAAAAAGTTGGAAGAATGTCTCTCAAAATGCTTGTAGCTTGATGTTTTTAATTATATTAAATATCAAAATGTTATTTTTAAGTTGATAGTGGAAAATAAAGCAATAAATTTAATACAACGTCTAAAAAGCTGTAGTTTAAAGACAAACAATATGAAATAAAAGCACGTGAAACATACTGTGTGTTTGGATGATGGCTTTTCTTTGAGATCTGTAGACCTGGACACTTTTTTGCATTACAGATGAAGTGATTTTCTCATTGTGTTGAAGCTTTTCACAAACTCTCCTCAGACGTTTATGAATGTTTTCATCCGCTGCATCTATAAAACCCTCCAGTCGACAGCCGGATGGACACTTGCCATCCTGTGAGAAACAAACACACAGACACAAAAAATACAAATTGTTTCAGAAATTGTGGGATAACATTATTAAATTCAGTGTTATATTTTCAATACAGTTTCATTTATTTATCGGTGGGTTTCAGAATATAATGTCTGATTTATTGTTTTATGTTTTTATTGTTTAGATTTTATTGGAAGATGAAAATGTGTTTAAACTCACTCACCAGCTCGTGATCAGAACACAAAGTGTATGTTGGCCGTATTGGACACTGTCCGAATTTGCTGTAACCATGGCGATTAGGCTGTTGTTTGGGACTGTGTTGTTGGGCTTTACACACTGCAACACACCAAATACACATATTAAACTTTAATGCTTGTTTTGGACTGATCTGTGCTTTTGAAAACTAAATGTGTATTGAGGAAATTTCATCATATTCTCACATGATATTTAGCTGGAATATTTACATTTATTGTTTGGCCTGAAAAGCTGTAACAAAATATGACGTTAGAAATAATAAAGTAATATTTGTGAGGTGAACCATTTTGAGGTGAGGTGAATTTTATTGTTTTCAGAATGCTTGTATTGACTGTGTATATTTGTGTTTGTCAATATGGTTAAAGAACTTATGACAGATTAAATATGTTTTATTATTATTGCAAACATTTTAAACTCAGTGGTGTTGTTGCAGGTTTGGTTATCAGCAGTGAACAGCTGCAAAAACCCAGGCCAACATTTCCAGACAATTATTCAGAGAAAAAACACACAGTCTGAACTTAAAGTGAACACACTTTTATTGAAAGCATTGGATGAGTTGTTTGTGTGACAATTTACATGGTAACATTTTAGCATATTATCTTAAACACTGTTTCACTGAAGCTGTAGGAACTCACAATCTGGTTGAAGTGGACCGACCCGTATTCCCCCTGCGGTACCAGAGCCCAGCCACCCAAACTCACGGCCTGGTCCCAGTTAACCTGCACTACCCGCTCTGACTGAACGAAGACACACATCTGCAAATTGGAGCAAAACTGAGTCCCTCAATTATTGCTCTGTGTTTTATCTGTAAAACCTGCCGCCTATAGGTCTAATTTTAGGGTTCTTATTTATTTAGAAGAGATTTTAGGCAATTGAATACAATTACATGCAAGATGTATCCATTTAAGTTGTGTCTAGTGGTTTAGTGCATTACACCAAATGTTTGCAAAATGCTCTGAAACTCTTGCTAACATTTTTTGTATTATAAAGAGATTAAATTTTTAAATGGTTCACTTGTGTATTTTGGTTCATGTAAGTTTCCGCAAGTCTACCTCCCTCACAAGAGCCAGACTTGGAAATGCTTGCGATTTCAGACTTTATACTTTCAGACCTCCAACATCGTCATGTATGAAGTCTTCACCGAAATCGGAGTCACTAGAAAACGTTGTTTTTGTGGACGTTTTGGTTCCATCTGACAGCCTCGTTTTTGAGGCTGAGGAAGATGAGGATGAGGACGACAACCTCTGGGTATTAGTGCCAAGCCCCGCGAAGAAGTCCCCACCAAAGCCACCTAGATCATCTGTGCCACCACTGAGTGACGTGATGGACCTTTCATCTCCACCAACCACACTGATCTTCACACCATCACGACTCAGATCTTTCCCTTCCCTGGCTGCGGCCAAAAAATCTTGATCTGAAATTCCTAGCTTTTCTAAGTCCTCACACCCAGGCCCACCACCTATGACCTCAATCTTCTCCACTGGGCCATCTTTGGTGTGAGTTACCGTCTTCCGCACAGACTTAGAGCACTGACGGGCGGTAGTGGTGGAATGAGATGAAGGAGAGGAACCTGAACCCGTACCTGTGGGGAACTTGCTAACGGTGGCTGCAGATTCTGCGGTGGAACCTTCAGGTTCCAGGGAAAGCTGCAACTGTCCAATGTCTCCAAAGATGAGCTTCTGCTCTGATGTTTCTGGGCCAGCTCCAGCCTTGAAAATGGACGGCAACAGGTCGTCCTTCAACGGCCTGCTCTTCATGACGCCCAGGGAACTAAAGGTCTCCACGCTCTGCACACGCATGTTGTTCAGATTATCCATTTGTTTGTCTAGCGACACATAGCTCTCCCTGTCCACCGAGAACTCGTTGTAGCCGGAGCAGGAGCCCTTGCAAGCACGCAGCTTCATGTCAATGTCGACCTGTGCCCAGGGAGAAAGGTGGCATTGGAATACGATGGTTTAGTAGACGTGTGTTGACATTGTACAATAATTTAACAGTAATGCAAAAGCAGTACAGTCAGAAGATTGTCTCATTTTGCTCACCTCCAGTCGTTGTATTGCAACAACTTGATCTTTGACCTGAGACTTGAGAGCGTCCAGCAGTCTGAGCTGACGGTCAATTTTAATCTTTATCTCCGAAATCCTCTGCCTTAGCTGTTCGGCCAGTGTTGCGTATCTGTTATCATGACCTGACAGGAAAATAAGACGCTTAAATAACATATTTTGACATGAATCAAGATCCTTGAAAAAAGCCTGATTGATTGATAACCTGCATCCAGAGTCAGACGTTCTCTAAGGTAATTGTAGGTTGTCTTGGAGATGTGATCTGCAGAGCGGTACAGTGTTCTGCCCTCGTCCAGGAGACGTCGAATCTTCTCGATCTTCTTGAAAAGATCGTGGTCGGTTTTGTCCATCAGGCCTTGAACTCGACAGCCAGATGGACATTTGTTTCCCTAAAGAACGAAATGGAAGTTGGTCTTCAGGGAACTTGTTTGTAGGCACCAACACGCTGTATTACGTTTCTCACCCTTCTGACAAAATAAGTAAGTACTAGCGCTTACCCAGTCATCATCTGTGCACATCGGCCATTCTTTGGACTCGCACGTGTCCTGAGCTTTGTATCCGTGTTCAATTGGACGAGCCCCTCTGGGGTTCACCACTGTGTCCTCTGACTGAATAAGAAGGAAAGAGTTTGAAAGTTGTATTGCATTCCCATAAAAATACACAGTAATGCTTCTGTACTTGTTGGTTAGTGATAAAAACGTTGCGTGAAACAGAAGTTACTTACAAACACAGAGGACAGGACGGCTAACAGACAGACGAGAGAGTGTGTGAATGTCATCTCTGATCTCTCTCTGCAGAATACAGACCTTCACCGCTCACACACACACATATGAACCCTTCTGATCGATCAACACACTGACTCAATATTGACAGCAGCCCCCGCGCTCTACAAACACTGCAACACAGAACATGAAGCTTAAACAAACTGGCCTGTTACCGGAACACAAAACACAGACACACACTTACACAACTCAGCTGCTATCAGCTGCTGTGGAACCACTGACTCACATATGATGTTCCTTTAGAGATTACCCATGTTTTCATTAAGTAACAAAGATGGTAAGATGTTTGTATTTAATATTCTAGGATGTTAACAACATCCAATTTTTTAGATGTTGTATTAACGCTATTATGGTTATTCAAACTTTTTAAATCTTTAACGTTTTTAAAACAAACAACCTAAGCATAACATTTTTGACACGTTATATAACATTAAAACAGTTCTACTAATGTTACTGCAGTAACTGGCAAAATCATACCAATAAATGCATAAAGGAGAGTCTTTGGTCTAAAACTGAGATGGAGAATTGGTTTCCATGGCACCCAGATACTGTAACAGTGCAGGAAATTATGTAAAGATGTAAGAAATGACAGAATCTTGCAGAATGTCTTATAGACCAGCGTATAAATGTTTAAACTGTTCATCTGTTCACTGATAAACTGTCTCTGATTTCAGATCAGATCTGTGGTTTGATCACAGTCATGAACTAAAGTGTGTTAATAACTGTTAGCACTTGAAACACTTGAGCTGATTTACACAGTAACTTGATTACATGCAGCCAGCAGGTCATTATTTACTGACTGATGCAACAGGGTTTCATTAAGTTGCTATTTATTACTGGCAGAGTGACTCACCAGAGCTGTGATCTGTACACTGATGACAAAAGCAAGACAATCACAGCAACACAACATAACAGCATCACAGCAACACAACATCACA
>JBAJNP010013638.1:0-11889 GCA_036877545.1 Yasuhikotakia modesta | reverse complement strand
GGTTAAATGAAAAGTAGGAAAAAGACCGAACTGGTGATTATCTGATTGTTTTAAAACAGGAGAAGATGACATGGTAGATGATAAGTACCATAGGTTACTGATAGCAGCTTTAACAACAATCTGCTGTTACAATAACAACAATCTGCTGTTACAATAATGAGAATAAATGAATAGAAAGTAAATGGATAATGAATAATAAAAAGACATGATATGAAAAAAAGAATAAAAGAATATAGTAAAATGATAAAAATGAATAATAAAAGAAATATATGAATAAGATAAAATGATAATGTATTAATATGTGTAAATGATATATGAGTAGATAAAAATGAATTAATTAAAGAGATATATGAAATGATATATGAATATGATGAAAAGAGTGCAACCACATTTCCCCCCTTCGGAAACTTAATGTTTTCGACATTCTGAAAACATTCCGAAAACATTCTTAAGTCAAATATTACTTATCAATCTACTATCTGGCAAGCAAACTAAACACTTAATAAAGAATAAAATAAATTTCAGAAATGATAATACTTCAATAATAAAAATGAAACATAAAGTAGTAATAATACTGTGGTTTGCTCCGCCAGGTGCTCTGCTCGGAGTCTTTGCTAAACATACAATTTTCCTATATGTGTAAGTGTAAAAAAGTGCGTCTTTGATGTCTTCAGCCCAGTAACTTTGCGCTACGTAGAGGGCTTTGTGAGGGAGAGGTTACTTGCACCTCGTGGATGATCCCTCACACACAATGTTGCTCGACCTCCAGAATTTCATAATCTTGGCGTACCTCTTCTTGGCGTACCTCTTCCACCTCTTCTCCTGGAACACTCCTTGGTCTACCCACATATGTAAAATAGCTTTATAGTTTCTCTAGAACAGCAATACATTTATCAGTTTCATTTTTCAAATCTTCTAGTTTTTATACAACAATTTACCTGCGATTAGCTTTAAACATTGGTCTTCCCATTACCATTTCATGTGTCTAGTACTAGATCTTATGGCCATAAGTGCTATTGGTAATGCTTGTACCCAGTTCAGTTTAAATTGTGCACATTTCTTCGTGATTTCAGAACCCCATTTTGTCGTTCGGTTATCCCTTGAGTTTGTGGTCGGTGCACAGAACCAAATTTCTGATTAACACCCAAATTCAACAGTGCTAGCTTGAAAAGATTGGCCTAAAAACCCTGGTCCAGTATCACTTTAAATTAGCCTAGGCAGTCCAAACCTGGGAATAATCTCCTCACAAGAGCCTGAGCCACCACCCCAGCGCTCTGCTTTCCCACTGGGAAGGCTTCTACCCACCTAGAAAATCTATCTACTATCACAAGCATATACCTCTTTCCTTTCACTGGCGTAATCATATCAACAAAATCCATGACCAAATACACGAACAGAACCAGGATACAGCTGCATCGGATGTACAGACGACTTAATGTTTCTGCTCATACATATATCACACTCTGATAAAAATTGACTTACCTTGTTCTGCATGTTGATGAACCAGAATCCCTGCTGTCAGAGTATCTTGTCTAACATCTCCCCCCTTGCACAGTGATCTCTACCATGTGCATGCATCATCACCTTTCTCTCTAATCTTTCTGATTGCTGTTGCTCTGTCCGCTAACCACCCTTCTAGCATTGTGCTCCTCTACTCTCCCAGTTTAACTTTTCAATTGGGCTTGCTGAATCTTGCATATCCTTTTTCTGTTGTTCTGCTATATCTGTCTCAACTGATATTTGCTGTCTCTTCGCAGCTGCTCTTGTTAACACCATATTGGTGACCGATAGGACTTGATCTTGCCCTGACCCCAATTTTGCTTTCTCATCTGCTCTGTTGTTTCCTTTTTCTATGAACGTGTCTCCCTTAGTATGAGCTTAATCACACTTAATCACAGCTATCTTTGTTGGTCTTCTCATCACATCAAGTAACTTTGTAATCTCCCTTAAATGCTTCATGTGTCCTACATCAAAATCTCCTTGGACCCACAGTTCCTCTGGCAACTCCCTTACCATTCGCTCTTTGTCTTCACCTTCTGATAAAATAATTTGTTTCTGTTGCACCCCAATCTGTGTTTGCACATAGGGAATTATGGTTGTCACATAGGGAAAATACCAACCATGCTCATTACTCACTAGCATTCCATCTTTGCCTGGCTCCCATTGTATCTGGTATGACTTCCTGACATACCTGCCTAGATCTCTAGCTCTGTGCTCTTCCCATACCCACAGAGTTACATGTGGGCAGCTTTCTAGCATTTCAAAAAACTTCAACTTCTCTCTGTTGATCCTGACTGCCACTCATGCTTCACAAATCAAAATTTCCCCCTGCAGTCACTTCTGCTGACTCTCCTAACCTAAATCTGTGCTCAAATTCCAAATCAGGCCCTTTTTCACTATATTTCATTATACAATGCTCTAAATCTTGGCTCCCTTCCTTAGAATTGCTTGGCCTTTTCTTGTGCTTCTGTGGTTATTTTCTTCAAATTTCCTATCCAATAAACCTCAGGATGTGTTTCATGTCTTACCTCAGTCAGACACTGCAGTGTCAGTTCTTTGGCAGTAGCTGTGATGGTGGCATTTAATTTACATAAAATACCCCTGCCAATTAGTGTGATGGGTGCCTGTGGCGCTATTAACAATTTATTTCTGATAATCTTTCTCTCAATTTCAACAGTCAGCTCTTCTGACAGCCACATTTCCATTGGATTTCCAGAGAATCCCATAGTTCTAACTGATGTTTGTGATGATACTATCCCTGGGACTAATTTAGGATTGATCGAGCTGCATGTGGCCCCTGTGTCAATTAAACATTCTAATTTTACGCCATTGATAGAACATACCAATTTTGGCTCTTCCCAAATAGTTTTTGATTGCGCCGCTTGTTGATATATGGGATTCTCCGCCCCTAAGGTGTCCACCTATTTTTTGGACCGTCTCTCTTAAGATGACCCTTCTCACCACATTTCCAGCATTCATCACTCCTATTATAGCCTGTTTCTCTCTGTCTCCATGTGTTCTGCCTCTTCCTCTGTATCCACCCTGTTTGCTTCTATAATTGCCTCTATAACTATTACCTCTACCTCTGTAATTGTCTCTTTCTTCCCTAGCAGGAGAGGGCACATTGATATTGATAATCTGAGGAGAATGTGTGGTCTGAGATGTTGGGCTGACTATTCCTTGATTTGGTTCCCCTAGTTCTGTTGGAGCCTGGTCGTTCCCCTGAGGGGCAGTCTGACTCATAAAGGCAGTGGCAGTTTTCTTCTTTTCTTTGCTCTGCTGCTTCTTTTCTTCCCAAGTGGCCTGCAGTAGATTTTTCTGGAGCTCTTCAGCCTGTTTCTTCAGAGCCTGCTTGCCCTGCTGGTGTCTTTGACAGTGATACCTTAAAGTCTCTTCCCACTCACAGTGGTTTTTCTGGCTCAGCCCCGGAGTGTTGAGTACCTTTACTTTGACGGGTGCGAGTAAAGCATTTATCAGCCCATTTCTGAACAGCTGTGTCTCCATTTGCTGAGGATCCACTGAATGCAGTCTTGATCCCCTAATGGTGGGGAGTCAGCTTAGCTTCATCATTGAATACAGGCTCCTCAGAGAGTCCCAGATTGCTCTCCGGTATTGGTCGAAGCTCTGCCCATCAAAGTCAGGTGTTTTCACAGCTTGGCTCAACCCAGCATCCAACAGAACATCCTCTGCCTCCCTCAAGCTCAAGCATTTGGTCAGCAATACTTGAAGATCACCTATGGCTAATTTCTGACCTTGCGTCTTAGTCTCTACAGCCTCTATTCATAGTCCAGCACCTTCTCTCAGATTAGGGAATTTGGCTATCATATTTTCCCATCAGCATATAACATATTCCAATCATCTGCTGCTCTCATTATCTCTTGAGTAATTTTGTTTCTAATTTCTCTCTGTCTTTATACCCATCTTCTTGTCTAGGCTTTCCCTGCTTTCCCCTTTTCTGTCCGTCTATAGTAACTTCCATTGTGAGTCTCTCTACTTCTCATCTGAGTACCTCTATCTCTTCTGCCCTACGCTCCATAAATGGATCTGACCCAGTCTTCTCTTCTGAGTCTCTGTGAAATGACTCAACTCTTACATCATCCACTCGCAGCTCTGGCACACTGCTCACTCCTACATCTTTATCAACAAATCTTGTTCTATCCTATCCCTTATCTTCATCATTGTCTATATCTATCTTACCATGTAGAGTGACATGTCCAGAAATACTAGGATAGATACCACTAGGGGGCACAAAATAAGGGGGCGGTGCACTTGGAGCATTCTGTTAGCAAGTTCCTCCTATTTCCCCACTCTTCTCTACTTCCTTATTCTTCTCTGCTGGCTGCTTGTCAGCCTTCAGTTTCTCTCTTTCTGTCATAACTTTTCCAGTCTGATCACTCCAGACATCTCTGGCCCTTTTCCAAGCATGCACTCCCTATATCAGTGCTTCTCTTTTCTGTGTCAGGGACACAAATCAGGGACCTCCGGGGCAGAGCAGGGGACTTGAGGGACCTCCGGGGCAGAGCAGGGGACTTGAGAGACCACCAGGGCGGAGCAGGCGACAACAGAGACCACCAGGGTGGAGCAGGCGACAACAGAGACCACCAGGGTGGAGCAGGCGACAGCAGAGACCACCAGGGCGGAGCAGGCGACAGCAGAGGCCACCAGGGACAGAGCCAAAGACTGGAGAGACCATCAGGGGCGAAACAGGCAACTGGAGAGACCTGAGAGCCTTGAAAGGTTAAAAAGCCTGGAGATGCTGGACAGGCGAGAGAGCCTGGACAGGCGAGAGATCCTGGAAAGACCTGAGGGCCTACAGAGACTGAAAAAGCCTGAGGGCCTACAGAGACTGGAAAGGCCTGAGGGTCTAGAGAGACTTGAAAGACTAGAAAGACCTTGAGAGCCCACCAGGGCGGCTAGGGAGACTTGAGAACCTACCAGGGTGGCTCAGGAGACGTGAGAGCGCACCACTCGAGAGACGTGAGAGCCCACCAGGGCAGCTCGGGAGACGTGAGAGCCCACCAGGGCAGCTCCGGAACACAGGACGCCCGCCAGGGCGTCGGCCATCTTGTCAAACGCAGTCTCCATTGCTGCGGCGGCCATATTGTCATACGCAACCTCTGGAGCAGCGGTCATCTTGTCATACGCGACCTTCTGGAGTGGCGGCCATCTTGGGCTGTGGCTCTGGCTTTGGCTTGGCAGCCATCTTGTGAGTGAAAACTGTGTCCTGCTCCCTTGCGTCACCCACAGTGAATGATGACCCACTTAGCAATAGCGCAAAATCCAAAAAGTCCATTAATGAATATTTATCCACCTCAGTGGCAGTTATGGACATGTATGGCTCATTTAAGCCAAACCGGAACAAGTCCTTGTACGTTCCTTCATCATAATATTCAATATGGTTTACCAAAGTACAAAACTGGTGTACATAGTTCTCCATAGAGGAGTTGCCTTGCCTGAGTTGCAAGAGTTCCCAGACTGGGTCTTTTGGAAACCCGCTGGATCCTGGGGTGGCGAAGTGTTCTGTAACGTGTAGGCTAGGTGTGACGCGTAGGTTTGGCAAGAATATAGGATCCATTCGCTGGGTTTTCATGCTTTTATTAAAGAGCGGCATGGTCAAGGACAGGCAGGGTCGAAATCACAGGCAAACAGGTGTGTACATGGTAATCCAAGAATCGTAATCCACAAACAAGGCAGGGGTCAGGGCAGGCAGAGAACAATCAGAAACCATAAGACAGTCCAGGGTCAAAATCCAAACAGGCAAGGCAAAAACAGGCAAGGCAGAAACAGGCAAGGCAAAAACAGGCAAAACAGGCAAGGCAAAAACAGGCAAGACAGGGCAAAAACAAGGACAGGACAGAACAACATGGGCAAATCAGACACTTCGCAACTTCCTGTTTGCTAGGCTAGGGTTTTATAGCTAGCAAACAGGAAGTTGCTACAGAAGAAGCAGAGGGAGCAAATGCCAAGGTTAACGGGAAAAGGGCCCCCTCTGCTGGCCAGGCATTACAACTGACCTCGAAGTCTTATCCTGAATCAAAAATCCTGATTCGACTTCTCCAGGCACTAACTGACCTCCAGACAAACTTACGCCTGTCTTGGTTCACTGGTACTACAGACCATTCGACCTCACTCTGCCTTTACAAGTTTCATGCCGTCTCCAGTACTGAAAAGACCTGAAGGATCACCGGGAACCACGGGATCCCTTATACCAAGCACACTGGCCCAAGGCACACTTATCACACAACTTCACTCAAATGTATTTAAAATATATTAACACAGATTTCCCTGTCACCATTCTATATGAGAACAGGATGCCTGTCTGGGCATGTCAGGAGAACAGGACGCCCATCTGGGCGTGTCAGGAGAACAGGACGCCCGTCTGGGCATGTCAGGAGAACAGGACGTCTGTCTGGGCATGTCAGGAACACAAGGACAGACAGACTGAGAAAGTGATTTGGGTGCGTGTGAGTCACTGGACCCTACTGACAAGCTGTGGCTTGACTTGGCAGTGGGACGGAAGCTGTGGCTTGACTTGGCAGTGAGACAGAAGCTGTGGCTTGACTTGGCAGTGGGACGGAAGCTGGACTTGGCGCTGGGAGGACCACTGGACTTGGCGCTGGGAGGACCACTGGACTTGGTGCTGGGAGGACCACTGGACTTGGCTCCGGGAGGACCACTGGACTTGGCTCTGGAAGGGCGGCCATGACGAGTGCTGACACAGGAAGGGCGGCCATGACGGGTGCTGACTCTGTTGCGGCGGCCATCTTGTCAAATGCAAGCTCTGTTGCAGCGGCCATCTTGTCAAATGCAAGCTCCGTTGCGGCGGCCATCTTGTCAAACGCAAGCTCCGTTGCACGGCCATCTTGTCAAACGCAGGCTCCGTTGCTGCGGCGGCCATCTTGTCAAACGCAGGCTCTGTTGCTGCAGCGGCCATCTTGTCAAACGCAGGCTCCGTTGCTGCGGCGGCCAAATTATCAGTGCAATTTGTCTGGTAAAGCCCAAGAGGTTATAGCTGCATTACCTATTGAACAATCTCTCAGTTATGATATAGTGAAGTCTGCTGTGTTAAGGGCATATGAATTAGTATATGAAGCGTACCGCCAAAAGTTTAGACTTTAATAAAAGTTTAGTTTAGATTAGTACCGCCAAAAGTGTAGAGAAAAGGGTACTGTTTGAAAAGTGGTGTCTTTCTAGTAAGGTTAGCACTTTTGAGCAGCTTCAAGAATTAATCTTGTTAGAAGATTTTAAAGCATGCACCCCGAGAATGTTGTTGTTCATTTAAATGAACAGAAAGTGCAAGCTCTCACTAATGCTGCTATCATAGCGGATAAGTTTGTGTTAACTCATCCTAATGTTTCCTTCTGCATGCCAGACACACAAATTGTCTTCAGTTGTTCAGAGCTCAGAGCTATGGTAGTCTGCTAGTCATTCCGCAAAAACTGAAATGTCTGGTGGGGCTAGGCGTACAGCTAGTTCTAAATGTGTTGAGGACAAGCGGGTTTGTTTTTATTGTCTTGACCCAGGGCACTTAATCTTGGAGTGTAAGGCCTGGAAACAGAAAAGTTCTGGTTCCAAGCCTAAAAATGTAACTTTAGTGCAATCTGTCCCTGAACTAAATGAGTTGGATGCAGCTGTCTATAAACCCTTTCTTTCTTCTGGTTCAGTTTCTCTTTCCTCTGACTCTGAGACACAGGCAGTAAGGATTTGGTGGGACACTGGAGCCATACAGACCTTGATTTTGGAGGGGATACTTCCTTTCTCAGTGGAGTCATATACAGGTAGTGATGTGTTAATTCGGGGATGTGAAATGGGATGTGTTAATGTTCCCCTTCATAGGGTGTATCTGGAGTCTGATCTACTGACATGACCAGTGGTGGGTGTGTGCTCCCGGTTACCTGTAGATGGCGTCAGTCTTATTCTAGGGAATGAGCTTGCTGGTGGTAAGGTTTTTCCTAGACCTATTGTAACACACAAGCCTAGTATTAACGAGTTACTTGACCTGTCTACCCAATTTTCTACTGTATTTCCTGCCTGTGTTGAAACCCACGCACAGTCAAGGAAAGTTGACATCCCTGTTGATCTTTCAGACACCATTCTTTTTTCTCAAACTGATTGTGACAAATGTGAGTTGAGTGTTGTACCTGAAAATGTGTCAAAACCAACTGAATCAAGTGCGTTACCAGATATTTCTTTAAAGGTTTGTAAGAAAGACTTGGTTGCTGCCCAGACCTCTGATCCTTCCCTGGCTCCTTGCATTGATGCCGTGGTGGACACTGTGCAAGTGCCAGAAGCCAGGGTAGCTTATTATTGGGAGGATGGAGTGTTGATGCGCAAGTGGAAGCTGCAACGTTCTGATGTGAATTGGCCAGAAGTTCACCAAATTGTGTTACCATCCGAGTATCATTCACGAAAGTGCTTTATCAGGACATTTAGGTGTGACGAAAACCTTCCATCGTGTCTCCAAATACTTCTTTTGGCCTGGATTAAAATCATCCGTGTCCAAATTTGTCTGTTCCTGTCATACTTGTCAATTGGCAGGTAATCCAAATCAAATCATTCCCCCAGCCCCACTTATTCCGATACCAGTTATTGGTGTGCCATTTGAACGATTAAAGTCAGGGCACCAGTACATATGGACTGTCATGTGTGCTGCGACTCGTTACCCTGAGGCAATTCCTTTACGCTCCCTTAAAGCTAAGACAGTTGTGCAAGAGCTTATTAGGTTCTGTTCCATCCTTGGCCTAAAAGAGTGTGGTGCGTACTTTCCAGCCCGGTGATTCTGTGCTTGTCCTGCTTTCTGTACTTGGGTCAGCCTTGCAGGCTAGGTTCACTGGTCCTTACACAATTGAGAGGAAACTTGGTGATACCAACTACCTTGTTTGTACTTGAAAAAAATAGAGTATGTCACATAGACATGTTAAAGGCTTATGTTGCACGTAATTTGTCTCAAAATAATCCCACTTGTAAACCAGTGTCTGTGTCTACTGTAGTTGTGCCATCATCATATTGTCCTGAGGAGGATGGGTTAGTGGCAAAAGATGCTCCGACCTTGTGTGCCCGTTTGCAGAATTCTGCAGTTATGGATAATCTGGAGTCCCATCTCTCTCATTTGTCTACCAGTCAGACTGAAGCTGTGAGTAATTTGATTGGTCGATATCCTAAACTTTTTATCCTAAACCTTCACAAACTACAGTAATATGTCACTTTTCTTTCTGAACTTGTTTTCTCTTGTTTATGTTAGTTAAGGAGTTAGGGTATTTTGATGTATTTTTATTTCTTTTGTTAGGTTAGTTAGTTTCTGTTTACTAGTTAGAAGTATTATGTTTGTTGTTTTGGCCTGAGCCCTCTTTAAGCCTTTAAACCCTCTTGCCTCTTTACAATAAAAAATGTTAAGTTTTCTTTATTTAAGCTGTAGAGTGGGTTTTCTCTATTGACAATTACTTTCTTAAGGTTGTTGACTGATCCGCAGTGCTATCACACACACACACCCCAGCAACAGCACAATAAGCAATCTATTTTAATACATACATGTTCCATTTCATATCTCAATTCTGGGTATAAGTTTGCCATCAAAATACTAAGTATCCAAAGTACATCTTGAACAAACATTGTAGTTGGGCAAAACATCAAGAGCATCAGCATCAACAGGTGCGAAATTAAATTGCAGTGTCAGCTACAAAATTTGCTACAACTCAAATCTGCAACAGATGCATACCTGCAAACTTGGAATGCAAATCTGCACACTTGGAGATGGCCCCCTACTCAAATGTCAGATAAGCTTGCCAATCGCTTCTATGCTTACTTTGTGGGTTTTAACATTTGCTTACTTATGTGCTTTCTTATTATGACAACCAACTTATCACCTTACACAAATAAAGCAACTAACAATGATATAACAAACAAATCAATTTACCTATTGAGAATAAATGAATTAAATGAACAATAGAAAGTAAACCATAATGAGAATAAATGAATATAAAGTAAATGGATTATGGATAATAAAAAGATATGATATGAATAAAAAAAAAGAATATAGTAAAATGATAAAAATGAATAATAAAAGAAATATATGAATAGGATAAAATTATAATGTATGAATATGAGTAAATGATATATGAGTAGTTAATTAAACAGATATATGAAATGATATATGAATATGATGAAAAGAGTGCAACCACTTGACCCTGTATCATTTTATTGCTAGTCAGATGTAATTACATGATATTTATTTCCATCAAGAATATCTTTATTTCTTATTTATTGAGAGACTTTTTTCCCATTAAAGATTGACTTTGCATTAAGTGAGTATTTATTTAAATGTGTAGTTAAGAGCACATGTTCCTGTACTATTCTAAGATAAACTTGTATCTATATAAACTTACTGTAACAGAAAACAACAATCTGTTAATTTTAATCAAAACAGTAATCTGTTTCTGTACATCTATCCTAAACTATAACTCACATCTTGATTTAAAACATTTTGTCAAGTGGATTGCTCCACAATTGGATTACACTACCTTGCGTTTATGGCAGAATTTGCTCTCATCAATGTGAACAAGGACATTAACTCCACCAACTTTCTGCTGTTTTTTTTCTTTTTGTACTAGATTTGTACTTGTCTTTTTACACAAATTCTGAGTTTCTTTGACATCATGGAAAGTGTTGCTGTGCTCTTTGCAATGCCGTCTTGAAGCATGTCTCCTTGCCGTAGATGTAAACCCTGTGCAAATCTACAAAGGATTAACAAAACTAATTCATAAAGTAAGAACATTGCGTTTGCACTGAAACAGAACGTGTGATTGATCAAACTGCAGGCCACAATAAGCATACTATGTACCTAGTACATTGTATTTTGGACACTGTGTTTTGACTATTGACATGCTGCTTATCAAATTCTAAAACATAACACATTTGGGGCAGGCTGACTGGAGAGAGAGCGCTGGGCTCTGGGGCAGGCTGACTGGAGAGATGTATATACTTCATCCTATGTGAAAAGACTGCATTGTGATTGTGAGAAAGTGACTTTGTTCTAACACTTCTTTTTAACCATTCATATCTTTTATGTCGACACTCCCTGGAAATTTTAGGACATCAAATTCAGGACACACAAACAGTAAATATAATTAGTTTAACAAATGCTCATGTAAACAGCATGTTGTTTTAGTAACAAAATATCAAAACATATAAAATACATGTTGAGCAATAATTCAATAATTCAATTTAATTCAATAATAAGAAGTTCAAAGAAAGACAAGTAACTGATTGTGTTGATGTTAAAAAGAAGCTCATTTTACTAATTCCAGCTGTTCATTCAAATAAAATAGATAAAGTCGAGATCAAATTGGCACCTTTAGAACGAACCACAAAAATTACAATATTAACACCAGTATACATTGTCACAATGAATTATGTAAATTCAGACGTGTCATACGCTTGCCTGTTGTGGCTGGATGAGATGAACTTGTAATGAATAATTCAATATAAAGAATTTTCTCACCTCAGTGTTTACCTCTGTTTTTTTTCTACCAATAATCAGTAAATATGATTTAGAACATTTGTTGTATTTATTAGTAGGTAGTGTGAGGACAGTCTTACCTTAATTGGCACACTGTCCTCACACTACCTACTATTAAATACAACAACTCCCGGTTGCTGGCTAGTCCTAGACTAAAATGCATGTCTAAAATTTCTTGATTTAAATTACCTTATACTGACATATCTTAAAATATCAGTGCCTTTACACCAAGACACCAAGGCACTTTTATTAAAGTCACTTAAGTATTATAATTTATTTAAGACCTAGTCCACACACATAAAAAACCGCACACCCCTATCCGAGTCCACACTGTAGCTTACAACAAGTATTTTGCAGGCTTACCCTACATATAC
>JBAJNP010013637.1:0-11890 GCA_036877545.1 Yasuhikotakia modesta | reverse complement strand
ATATGAAGTTGCTGTGGTGTGGATAAGAAGAAAACATTAGCTCGAAGTAGAATAATGGTAATATGTCATTAAGGTGCTTTTAAACCAATCGATTAATCTGCTGCCTGCCTCCAAATGATGTCTATTGCTGCTCTAAAAGCCTAAAGAGTGGCAATATAAAACTGAATAATGAATAACAACATTAGTGACTTCCTGAAAGACAATCCAACAAGTTATGGTCCTCTACACTCATTGCCACATTTATCATAGTGTGATCTTTTTACAAGAACAGGCAGACTCAACAACACATTTCTCTTCAGCAGGGAGAGCAGAGAGTATTTACTTATGCTTAAATCTCTGTATGTCATAATGCAGAGGGTGTTTAATAGCGTCATTAATGAGTCACTCAATATACTTATATAAAATTAATATAGCATGAATAGGGTATAGGATAAATGTTTAATGTTTTATTAAAATGTTCTTGTGGCATTAAAAACCGTTTTAAAGGTTTAAGAACTATTACGTCTGGCGTCCAAACAATGTCTGTCCGTTGCGGGCGGAGCCTCGGTTGGCGCTGAAATGAACGGGCGCTCTGAAGCGCGGGGACTCCAGGCACGCGTCGCTACACACGCGCCTGACGACAACGGTCGCGCTGTAGCCGCTAAAATGAGTTCACGGGCGCTCACTGTCATCATTCATCAGCATGCAGACCTGCATCTACACTCACTCGCCTTATCTTATGGTAATGTCCAGATTATTGTGATAAAATAAGGTGCAATAAACTGCATATAAATTATTTTATTAATTTGTTTAATTTAACCAGCAGGAGGATGAAGACACGTCAGTCAACCAATCATCTACTCAGGATCTGCTGGACTTACCTGCAGGTGAGATCTGGATGTTATTTCTGTATTTAATTCTATTATTACTCTATAACTCAGTAGTAAATAACTCAAGTATTTAAGCTATTTCTAAGTATAATACTTAAAGACTAATAATATAAGTAGTCCCGATAGTAATTAAATCATCAGCTAAAACATGATTCACTTTTAAAAAAGTTTTTCCACCTTATTTTCATTTACAGAGGAATATCAGTCTACAGACACACATTTACTGACATTTGAAGGTCCAGATTACACAGACCTGGAAACTTCTCTACAGTTAAATAGACAGGTGAGCAGAGAGTGACAAAGAGACAGAATAAATATAAACAGTGAGCCATAGGTTCTTATTGCAAGTTATTGCAATTTAATACTTAATTTAATAATACTTTGTCCTGTTGCAGTTTATGCAGGTGTGGTACTATTAGAATGTGGCTATATTTCTCTTAGTATCCCGATTATCCCAATAAAGCAATATTATTGTGGGAATGACGGATAGCTGTTTCAAACCCTTCAAAACAATCTTTGGGCCACTTCAGTATTACACGCTTTTTAGAGAACTGTCAAACAGCAGAGTCACTCCACTGTGAGAATATATTCACACACTCCGGCTGTGGAAACTGTCCTGTGTGACATAATCTTCCACAACTTCTCTTTTTTGTTTAATTTCTTAGTGACTCATAAAGGAGAAAGGATTGTTATCCTGTCATGTAGCAAACACACCATGTCCAGGAATCTTTATGTATTTGTCAATTTAATTGTCATCTGATTTACTTCATTATAGTATTTTATGACCCTGAATCATCAGTTGTTCATGTCTGTTACCTGACTGAATGAGTTCATTCTGGCCTTGTGATTATCAATTGTTGTGACAGCAGTGAAGAGTCATGTTATCTGTGACATTTCCATACCAGTGAGCTCACTTATTTTTTGAATACTAGATGTTTCTTCTCTCCACAGCTTCATGTTACACTCAGAAGAAAGCAGGAGGAGATTTCAGCTCTAAAGGATACGAACGCACAGCTAAGAAATTTAGCTAAACAGGCTGAGCATTACTCCATGATACTAGCGGTACAGTTAGACACCCTACACCTTCTAAATTTTCTGTGACTTTCCGTGACCATGCTATTAAAATGGGTTGTCCAGGTTTTTCATGATTGTAGGAAGTTATGTTCACCAATCAGGACCTAAGCTATTAGTTCTGTTATACACAAATACACACCTGTGAAACTTCAGCAGCCAGATGGCAGCAAGATCTCTGTATTTTGTTGGTGTCACACCCACATGACTATCAATTGTTTCTACTTGTTTTCTAGAACCTGACAACACCATACCAGACAGAATCAGTTTCACACACTACCCATGTGACAACACTGTCATCCAATACAAATGCTGAGACAACAGAGGGTCATTCTACTAGGTCAGAACATTCCTGGATCTCATTGCTGACAGAGGATGAGCAATCAGATTCACCGTACAGAACTTTAATTAACTCTACCAGGACTGAACCAAGAAGTCCATTATCAGGAGTCAAGCGGCAGTTATGGTCCAGCTGGTGTGACCTTCTCTGTGAAGATGCCTGCAGTAACAATTGCAGAGATGGTGCTGAGGACATCAGCTTGGACTATCAGTCAGTCAAGCAGGCCAGGCTTGATGATGAACTTGTGCAGCTGGATTTGGAGCATCTTGAGGCTCAGCTAAACCAAAACGAATGGACTCCTCAACAAGAAGATTTACTTCTGACTCAGGATGACAGTGTTGATGTTTCTTCTAAAATGCTCTCCACAGAGAAGGTCAGCATATTTGGGTCTTTCCATGGGCTTCAGGTGGTTACAGATACCCCTCCCCTCAAATCTGATCTTCATATAAGCAATGGTGAGAATAAAGGTGTGTGTTTTAAGATCTCCATAAGGAACCACAGTACTGTAAGGACCAAGGTTCTTCCTCACGGAAAGGCATTCACCTCTCACACACCAAGCGGTTCTTGTAGGTTCCTTTGGGTTCCTAATGAGGACTAACAGTCCAATGATTCAGATTCAAGAGAACTCAATGCAGCTCTTTTGTGTATCATGTGGTCTTTTTTGTTTCTTACAGTCTGAATTTCATGCCAATGATCAGCAGTCCTGATCATTTTCAGGCAGATAAACTATTTTTATAATGCATACTTTATACAGAATAAAATAAACTCTTAGAAGAATAAAAATGACTTCACATGACACAGAGATCCAGTAACATACACATTTATTAAAGCAACGTATCCAGTGGTGCATGACTGTGTAATGACACTATAAATAAATTTTTGTAACTTTGAAAGTTGATGTGTGTAACGTCTGTGCCGCTAGCAGCACCAAACTACAAAAGTACGACACTCCCCCCATCTCTTATTGGTTGGAAAAACAGGCCCTCCCCAAACCATGCCATTGGCTGATCCAAGTTGGGCCACAGATTGCAAATCTGTTAGGTTTCATTTGTGCTGTAGACTTTACACAATTCCTTTTTACATTTCTTAAACTATATTTGCCATTGTCTTTAACTATAAATAAAAAGACAAAGATTTGTACAATGTTGTGACATCATCAATGTAGTGAAAACGGTAAGTATTATTTCAAAACATATTTACAATAGTAATAATAAACATGTTTGTATTAACAAGTTAATACAAAGCTTTCATCCAGGGTTAAGCACACCCCTTCATACCAGCCTGAAGACATGTTAGCCACGCTGTGATGTGGGAAAGCTGCCACAACATTACCCAACATGCTCTCTTAGCTCTCAATGATATATTGAGTGACAAAAGCCTTTGCTGTATCCATATTGCGCTGCAGACGTGCTAAAAACACAAACGCTAAAAGGCAGCCAATATTTCCTCAAGGAAATGATTGTATAATACTTGGTCCAACATGAATTTCTCTGTTTGTAAATAGTATGTCAAGTTCACATTCTTGGCAGCATTCTTACCAGGTTATGTTCTTATTAGTAACGTATTAAGCTGTAGCCAGGCTCTGCTACACTTGAATATACAGGATCATCTACAGAGCAACAGATACAATGTGTATTAGGAGTTTAGAATGAATCAGAATACATGTGCAAATGCAATGCAAAATTAGAAACTGTTTTATACCTCCTGCAGTTGGTGGCAGAGGTACTCCTGGTCTCCTGAAAATAAACACAGCATAACATAATGTCATTTTTTAAAGGTAACCTTCGTATTTAAGTAGGTCTAAAAAAGAAACTCATAAAACACAAGCAGCTGCATTGTAAGGGCTGAAGGGTCACCTGACAGGTGGCGGGGCCCCGCGAGCAGGAGCCAATCTCTGATTGTTGTAGAAGTTTTCATACAGAATGGGTGCTGTGAATAAAGCGGTGCAATAAACACTGCATGACTGACACATTGTTGCAGAAACTGATTTAAAGGAACAGTGCACCCAAAAATAATCATCTCCATTACTTATTTTCTCTTATAGAACAGAATGTCTTCTGAGGCCATACAATAGCTTTGTGTAACCAAATACTAAACATTTCAAGGCGTTATCAAGTGAAAATCTTTGGCACTTCAAAATAGCCCTAAAATATTTTTAAAGAAATGTGAAATCTAAGATAAGTAGTTCTGGGGCTTTCCCATTTTAACGAATATATTTAGCATCACAGATGTAAAACTTGCCTTGACGTACCACGTTTGTAGCAAAGACCTTCTTTAAAATGAGAAAGTTCTAAAATTAATAAAAACTGTATAACATTTTGTGTAAATTTATAATTTTTTTTTCTAATTAAATTCTCCCTCAAACACTTACACATAAATATAATGTACAGCCTACTTCATATAACAGTCTACTCTGTTTTACTTTTAAAATGCTTAAACCTTTATGATTTTATTTTTATTTATGAAGGATGACCTTGGCCACTAAATGCTTCCTCTGTGTAAAAAGAGCAATAAGATCATTCTTTAAAAACCTCCCACAGATGTTCCCACAGATTAAACTATTACAGTTTATAAAACCACAACAAGCATGAATTGTAATTTGGGGTGTACTGTCTCTTTAAATCAGAGTTTAAAGCTCAGAACACACTGTAATGAGTGGCTGTGGTAAATTCTTGATAAGACTACCTGGTGGTTTGTCGCCGGATCTTCTGAGGTTGATAAAATGCTCAATGTCTTCTTGTATGTTACACTGCTCCAGTGACTTCCTCACTTCCTCATACAGCTGTTTAACATACACAGTCAAATCAGCACTGTTAAGGTGTTCCTACAGTAACTGACACCGTTTAACTCATGTTACCTCGTCGCTGGTGACGCACTGCTGTGAGAGCTGGTTCAGATGGGTCCACACAACGTTCCTTAGGGTGCTGATCCTCTCCACTTCCTGTTTTTCAAAAATCTGCAAAACAGCATGAACTTACACATAAGATCAAAGTGGTTCAAAGGTTTGTTGTCATAAAATGACTCTTGCTTTATATACCTCACACTAGAAAACACATGATGATTCCATACATTTTAGTGTGAGGGAAATACCAAGTCAAGTGTGCATCTATATTTATGTATATATTAATATATATTCATATTCAACATATTATAATATATTAATATATATGTATACATACAAAAAATAAATACAGTACAGTAAACAATATATATATGAATTTGTATATAGAATGTAATATGAATTTCTAGTTTAATATAATGAATATTTAATTTCATTTACACATAACAAAACAGTTTTGTGTAAACGCAACATACAATAAGCCAAGTTGTAAATACAGGATTCTCATACAATATTTTACAATTCAGGCATTTATGTATAATAGTATACATTTGTGCAGTAGTTGTGGATGTGTGTTTCACTTCTAATGAGCTTAATAGTTTCAAAAGAGCTCACAGGAAGTGCAGACTTCACATGATCTGACATGACCCTCTCAAATTTGTCATCAGTCGGTTTAATGCGATCATCAGGGATGGGGTGTGTGTTGCAGGCTGGGGCTGTGAGCTTACCTCGCATGCTTTGACATGTTCATTTACCCATTCCTCTCTTATCTTTCCCAGCGCAGTCACATTCTGACTGTATATTCTATCTATTATTCAAACAAACAAACAAACAAATTCTTATTTTAAATAATTTAAATAAACAGGGGATAAATGTATATTTATATTATAAATATAAATGTTTCATTTCCAAGTGAATAAATAAGGTGTTTTCCAAGTGAATAAATAAGGTGAATAAATGTAGAATAAATGTTACAAATGGTACAGTACTACACAAGCTATCACATGACCTCATCAGTTATCGTATGGCCTCATTAGGTGTGTTGTGATGGCCATCAAGTAAGAATACGTATCATTATAAGCAATATTCACTGTGTTATATGAATTGCATATAAACAGCAAAATCATTGTGAATATATGTTGAATATTTACTTTGCATTAGCTCAAATTAGCTCACATAGCTTAACATTAGCCATAGTGTGTGTATTATTAGCATGTTAGTAATATTTTTACCTGCTTCCTCCGCCGTCTGCTTGGCTTGTTGGGTTTTGGCATACAGCTGTAAATATGAGTGACATCATTTCAGCACAACGTCACTGTCTGGCCATTTTCATCTTAACTTTCATCAGTTAATATAACGTTAATGTAAACTGCTATACTCTCACTGTCAGCCATGCTCTATATACAACAGTTTCCCAACACTCTATTTTTGCCCTCTGAACAAATAAAGGCTGATAGTTGACTCATTACAAAAGTTTATAGTCTTTCAGCAGCTCTAAAGTCTTGTCCTCAGGGAATCACAAATACTTGCAACCTTACCAGCATGTTTTACAATGATTCATGGTGCTGTACATGCTCTGGCAGTCATATGTACACACAAGTGATCTGATGATTTGTTTTGCTATAATAACTCATTTACCTCTGAATGTTTTTGAACGGCCCTTTACAATTTAGGCCCAAATCTACACTTGTCATATTAAAATAAGCGTTGCAGGTAAACTTGAACTAAATATAGAAAAATATCATAAAAATGCATAAAGGCAAAGAGAATAAAGAGGCTATTAATGAAAGCAAAGTATTTCAGCGTCACACAGGAAGAAGAAGATGAATTGAATTTCACCTTTTCTTGCTGCTTGGAACTGCTGGTGGTGGCGTTTCTGTTCATGTTCTGTTCTGCTTCCTCCTTATCACGACACTTTTGCTCATATGTCTTTTTCGCCTTAAAAAGCAAAGTTGAAAAATGAAACCACGAGGGACAAAATAAATCCTAATACTAAAGTTAAATAGTATTATTCACATCATGAGATTGGTTTTTGCGCAGCAAAATGTTTATATATCAAAAACATACACTACCAAAAAGGCTTCTGGTTATTTTACATTTTTTTATGATTAAATCTGGTTTTGTAGACAAATATAAACTTTGCAACATGAAATTCTTAACAAACCTACTAAATTAATTAATGTATTTACTTTAAACAGATAAGTTGTCTCTAACAGTGAAGGGAAAGTAGCCAGCAAGTATCCAGCATACATGGCCTTCAGTTGTGTTTAAAAAGTATCCCAGGATGCAGTTCACAAAACTCAGGAATGCCCAGAGTGGGCATAGCTGTAATCCAGTCAGAAAACAACTTTCAGGAAGCTAAAATGTTGTCGGTTGTTTAACCTTTATTTAGTCACTATAAAATGTAATAAATCTATTCATATTGTTTCATGATTTTCATCACTTACTACTATTATTATTATAGATAATTGAGAATTTTTTCTAGTAATAAGATTAGGAACACAAGGTCCAATATTTATTTATAAATAAGGGACGCAGTTCAATCAGTTCACAGTTTACTAATCTCGAAACCATCCATGTTTCTTATGTTAAAGGGAAGACTCTATTTTAATGAGCAAAGCCATTTGGCAGTAATCACTTCCTGTTTGTTAGGTCTAAATTCAGGTGTACTTATTCACTTCTCTCATGACACTGCTTCAGAACATACACTTCCCTCAAAGGGATTAATGTACCAAGCAAATGTGACCAACTAGACCACTGGCAGACTGCAGATTACAAACTTTACACAGCACTGTATGTTTAGATCAGCTTACTTCAGTGGTTTTCTTATACTGGGCTGTCTTCTGCTTGTGAAGGGCATCCATCTGTTGCTCTATCTGAAAAATTTTTTTTCATTAAGTCAGGTGTGTAATTTGATTTATGACTATAATTTACTGATTTAAGCATTTATTTAAGCATCCTAACCAACCCGGTTCAAGCAACCAAGGCTCAACCAATAGTATGAGTTAAGAGCGGGTCTGTGTTTGCTCATCCAAACAGTCACTATATTTTATTTGCATTCAATGCAGGAACAGTTGCTGAAATTACTCACTTTAGCTTTAATCCTTTAAAAATAAAATGCTGATTGTAGTCTTACCCTTTTTCGAGCCTCTTTCTGTTTCTCTCTGAAATCTTCTAGTTTCTTTGCTTCCTCTCTCATAGTTTGAGCCAAATGGAGATGAGACAAACTCACATTTTCTGTTTCTACAAAAACATGCATTGCAGACACTAAACAGAGTGACAGAATAGTGTACAGCAATTTTGGAATTTCTAAATGTGTACTTACGCAATTTGAAAACGTCTAGTGATCGTTTCAGGGTGCTAAAAAAACAAAACATTTTTAAGCAAGCAACTTCCTTTTTTTTGTTGATAAAATCATTAACAAATCTCTGACATCTGAGATCAGCTGTTTCTGACCCCTCAGTAACAGGAAAAGCATTAACCACAAACCATCTACAAACATGTGACACGCACAGAAACTGTCTGCAGTGTTACTGATCAATAACTTTGTATATGCCAACTGTAACTGGGTCGGAAATGACCTTGTAAGACATGTCAATACTGTACCATTCACATTTAACCTTGTCAATCACATTACCACCGTATCACGATAACACAATCTCACTATTGTAGGGCTCATGATTAAAGGGTTGCAAGGCTGAGTAGACCATAATATCAAAGTAAGGAGGTCTTTTTATTCATTTGTCTTGGTAATCTTTAATCAAAATCTGAAAAGTACTTTTCCTTTGGTACATCAGAACTCTGGTGACATCTGATGACATGGGAGGGGCCAGAGCCATTAACCACTCCCCTCCAATGATTTGTCTGCTGTGAGCTTTAAAACACCTACTTTATTTCACAGCCAACCAATCCCAGTGAAAAAAAGCCACACCCTCCACTTATATAATTATAATGGAGCGTATAATTAACTCTGACTCTGACTATATAACTATGGGGCATAACTATGGAGTTTATAAGGTTCTGAACTTACTGGCCTAGATATGACTTGGGTCCCTCCATCATTTTAAATGTATGTGATATTTTTTGCCTTCTTTAGGCTGTTCCTGGTCTTATAATGCATCTTCAAGGCAAAATCTGCAAGTCAGAAAACTTAAGAACTTACAGCCAACCAACCCAGCTTTTATTGACAAGCCATGTGATTTGACAGTGTGGGACAAGTTATTTGTACACACCAAGACATATTATTTAGACTTTTTTCAGTTTTTCCAGTTATTTTGAGTTTTTTCAGTTTTGTAACACTAAGAAAGCACCAATAATTAACCAAATTTGAAACACACACCCTGTCATGTAAATGCCCGTTGTGTTAAGACTGCAATCTAAAACTTTTGCCTCTCTACACCACCTTTAAGTTGCATGGAGCCATTTTATAACATGTATAATGGGGCACTGATAAATGAAAATACTTTTATCATTTACTTACTCTTATGTCTCTTATGTCACACTCATAAGAAGATACTTTGAAAATACATTGGTAACCAAATAACACTGGAACCAGATTACTTTTGTATAGACACAAAACCACAAAGGCATTTTTAAAATATCTTTTTTTTGAAAAGGACATGGCGGTGAGTAAATGGTCATTTTTGAGTGAACTGTTCCTTTAACTGGGGCTGTGGATTACTGGTAATAATAATAATGTAAATAATAATAATGTTGTAAACTGTAATGTTCTTGCCCAACAACTGTTTTTTCATGTGTAACCCAAAACGTTTAGGACTGCAGCTTTAAATATAACTCTCCTATGAATGTATGGACATCTAAATGAATTAGATGTAGTACTTACTTCATTTCACTATGTCCACACACTTTTTTAGACAAACCCAGAAGCTCCTTAGCATATTTCTCTTCTATAGCGGCTCTGAAAGAAAGATTTACAATGTTAGATCAATACTATATATGTCTGATAAACGCTAATATGATATACAGTGATTATACATATGATATGTATATGATATACATATGATTAAGGGCCCTTGTCAAATTGTGTGCCTGTAATGCATTTGTTAATGTAAACAAACACATAAGTTGTGCAACGTATTATATTATGGTAAAAGACTACAAATATTTTGTTACAATCTGGAAGAACATTTACAGATTAATTGTGCATTATAAGACCAGGAACACAACTGAGCATTTATAAGACCTCTAAACTCTAGTATCTGTGATTTCTGTGACTGGACAGCATCTTCAAACATCAGTTAAGTCAAGTATGAGAAACATGTCAAACTGAAAGTCCTTTTTAAACAGGAAAAACAGGAAATCTTACATTACAACTGACATATTTCTCATTACAGGCTTCAGCGTGACTTGCAGGGAGAAAGTAGATTTCAACAGCAATTTCAATTCAATAATGTTTTCATTACAGCTGTGAGGCTGTTGATCTTGTGACATCTCACCTGGCCTTCATGAACTCCTCAATTTCTTTACAGGTCCTTTTGCCATCATTTAAGTGCTGGATGATGCTGTCATATCCCGCTGTGCTGGTAATATCAACGTTCTGCACACACGATTGAAACAGTGCGTTGCCAAATTAAACATGTGACCTGGCTGCAACTGTTTCATTAGGTGTAACTTTTTCTGAACGTGCAATACGAGGAACTGCGTTGAACTACATGTATGACCAATTCTTCATTGTGGCTATTTGAAATACGGTGTCATAGACTGTTGACTGTCATTATCCGAGTCTGTCATTTATAAGTCTGAGGGGCAGACATTGCATCATGCCCAAAACCACAGTCAACATGAAATATCTCCCAAAGTAAACGTTAAGAAAACAAAAGTAAATTGTACTTTATTGCGTGCGTTGCCTAATAAAGTATTAAAGTTCACGTGATAATATTCAAAGACACAATGCCAAAATAATCGAGAACGAGTCACATTAAACATATTGCGATTATGCATTTCAAAGATGTATGTTTCGTTTAAAAACAACAACTTTAGTTTGTTTTATGGGGCACTGGATCATTGTTAAGGTTTGTATGTGTTGGCCACACCTCCCTTTAAGGAAATAAACGCTGTTTCGAAATGTGATTGAATTTATACAATATCTTTACAAACATATAGATAATAGTTTTGTATTACACTAATAAACAGCAATATCGTACATTACCCCCACTTTTACGCTCTCAGTTTCACTAAGCATTCACTGGGTGGCAAAACATAATAAAAAAACTTACCCAAAAATTGTCTTTAAAATGTAGTTCTCTCATCGCGTGAGCTTGTGTTTGCGCGCTGTCAGGGTCTGTGAAGTTCCGTACCGGGCTGTAATAACGAAGTGACTGACAGATTTCACACTGTCGTTTTGGTCCACCTCACATTGTGCTCTAAGCACGCCTCTGGGTCCTAAACACGCGTCAGTGTTTTCAGTTAACCTTACCACCATCTAGCGGTCAATGCGTGCTATTACAAGACTGGTCGTTTAACTGACCGAACGTTTATAGATTGGCGTTAGTTCAGTGCCACTGCTTGCATATTTTGTGGAAAAACCTGTATTTGTATGAAACATAATTTATTTTGCCCTTTATCATAAATGCAACGTACCTGAGTATCTGTACGTCATTACTTTATATTTTTAAGGGGAAAAATCTCTATTTAATTTAGGTTCATTTAATTCAGACCTTCAAAATACAAAATTGACAAAATACTAAATCCACCCTCCAATGCCACTACCCTTGAATGTATAGTCTATTTTACCTGAGCAAAGTGATTTTT
>JBAJNP010013636.1:0-11891 GCA_036877545.1 Yasuhikotakia modesta | reverse complement strand
CTTATTGTGGTGTAACAGTGATCCAATATGTTACCGACTCTGGTGGGACATGTGACTTGCTGTCGGTATTTTGGCAGTTCGCGGGTGAGATTTGCCTTGTTAATTTCACCGAGAACGATTAAAAGAGAGTCCGGGTATCCTTGCTTCATCTCGGTTATTAGTTCAGCCAGCAGCTGCATAGCAATGCTCACGCACGTATCCGGAGGAACGTACACATTCATGAGTATAAACAAGGAAAACTCCCGCGGCGAGTAGAAAGGTTTACAGTTTATGGAGAGTACCTCTATATTAGAGCAGCATATCTTCTTCAGCGTTGTTACATCTGAACACCAACTTTCGTTAATGTAGAAACACAATCCACCGCCTCTCGTTTTCCCTGTTAACTCCGCGCTGCAGTGAATAGTCAAAAACCAGGTGAATATTGTTTGGTAGGTGTTGCTGGATGTTAAGGAGTTCGTCCCAGGTGAAACTAATAGGTGAAGAGTGGCTAAACACAGAACAAATAAACAAAAACAACAGAATCAGAAACAGAAACAACTTATGACTCTCAACTGCACTGTTGTTACCACAAGTAATGCTCTATGTTTCACCTTTCGGGGAAACCGTCCTCTTTAGTTTCCTCCTCACTGCCCCAACCGTCCCAACTTTCTGGACTGGACATTAACACTGCTACTGACACTTTCTGCTCCACACTGACATCTAGACCAGCATGTGCCAATCCCTCTGCTGTCAGATATCCTCCATGAACATCGCTCTAGTCTCAGGGCTGCGGAAAGGAAATGGTGCAAATCAAATAACCCTTCTGATCTTAACATGTACTGCTCACTCCATGCTTCCTTCTCAGGAAAACATCTCCACTGCGAAATAAACCTACTACCATAACAAAATTAACAACTCTACTGACTCTCTCTCTCTTTTCGAAACCTTCTCCTCACTACCCTGTCCTCCACAGCCGATGACCTCACTACTTTCTTTATACAAAAAAATCAACCATCAGCAGCCAATTCTCCACACCTCAATCTGACCACAACTCACAAACAACTTATTCTCTTCTTTCTCTCCACTCTCTGAGAATACATATTACACTCTATGAGAATACAAAATATACATTTTTTTTATCAAGACTTGCCTATCCGTGGGATCGAACCCACAACTTTTGCAGTGTTAACGCAATGCTCTACCAGTTGAGCTAAAGGCTTACTAAAAAGCTTACAACTTACTAAACATCAACCAATTTCAATTGAGAAAACCCTGCTCTCTGTTACCTCCGATTAGCAAGAACTGCCTCCAAATTCTCATTTTGCTGGATTTGTCTGCTGCCTTCGACACCATCAACCATAAGTTACTTTTGTCAAGCCTCAGGAAAATGAGTATCTCAGGAGCTGCACTTCAATGGTTTACCTCGTAGCTCTCAGGTAGATCCTTCAGGGTGTCTGGAAGAAGTGAGGTTTTGAAGCCACATCATCTCACCACTGGGGTTCCTCATTTCAACTTTATTTCAATTTCAGCTCATCATCACCCTGTCAAGACAGAACTCCTGGTAATACCAACACTTTTCCACAATTTTTCCATTCAGCTTGGAACATCAACAAAACTCAGAACAGCCAGGAATCTTGGAGCCATGTTTGAAGATCAATTGCATTTCACAGATCACATAGCTTCAACAGCCAGATCCGGCAGATTTGCATTATACAAACTCAGAACTGTCGCTGCAACTCCTGGTTCAATCATTTGTTCTCTCCCGACTGGACTATTGCAATGCTCTCCTGGCGCGCCTACCAGCAAGTACTACCAAACCACTTCAAATGCTTTAGAATGCAACTAAAGAGAGCACATCACTATTTTCTCACCAGACTGCACTGGCTACCATTGGCTGTTTAAAAAGTTCAAGGCACTGATGGTGGTCTTTAAAACAACCACTGGGTCTGCACCAAGTTACTTAAACTCAATGGTATGGACCTATGTGCCTTTCAGAAGCTTATGTTCAGCTAGTGAATAGTGCCTTATGGTGTCACACCACAGAGGCAAAAAATCACTGTCACAAACCTTCTCCTGGACTATTCTCTCCTCGTGGAATGACCTTGCAGTCTCTATCAGAACAGCTGATTCACTATTCATCTTCAGAAAAAGACTAAAACACATCTTTTTCGACAGCACCTGCCTAATTAATAGCACTCATCCTATTACTAACACTTCTTTCCTTTTTTCATTCTTCTCTCCTTTCTTTCAAACAAAGTGTGGGGGGGATGGGGGGGCAATTGTACTTGTAAGCTACTCTATGCAAGACTAGGGAAACAGACTTCCAGACTTTTGTTTTTTAGTTAGTTAGAGACTCTAAATTTGCGTTGGTAACACTTTAGACTTATAACTTTACAATGTATGGTTCTGTGGGCTGTCATAGATTCCAAAGTGAAGGAAGGAGAAGAAATATAACTGCAAGCAACAATTACAGGGTCCAGCCTTTTAACAGCAAGAGAATAATTTATGGACATGAAGCTGTACACAGTTTTGAGCATTTGAACTTTATTGCAATTGTTACTTATTTAGGCAGATTATATGCTTAATTTACTTGATTAATTCACATTACTGTGAAGCTGACATTTTCAATTTAATTCATTTTTTATTTATATAGTGAGCAAACCCCAAAAGATATTAGACACAGTGGTCAGTGTCATCCATTGTCCAACATGTTTATCCAAAGTGGTTGCGTTTCCAGAAGTATGCCTATCCTCAACACTCTTTACTGTTTAGCGGGGCAGCTAAAGGGGCACATACACATTTTTATGTGGCTCATATTGGCTCACTCACAAGAACAGTGCACAAAGGTACATGGTTATAGAATCCCTAGGTGGGTATGGCACTGCAGGGCATATTTGGTGGCTATCACACCAATATGTCATTGCTCCTTCAGCCTATGATGAGTTAGTTCCCTCTCTTAATAGACGCCCTCCTTTTACGTGCCTGTGTCCAATAAGTGCCTCTAGTTCAGACCAGGATTTTCACAGGATTTTCACAGCCCTCATGCTAGGTCTTAAAACAAGATTTAAAACTGAAGACTACTTAAAACTGAAGAAGTGTATCTGGCTTCTGAACAACACTGAGCTTTCAGAGCTTGGGCACCAAATATGAATGGGATCTGCCACCAACATTTGATTTTACAATTATAGGTATTATCAACTTTTTAGATTGCGGTAAATGAGAATATCTGTATTGAGCATGGAGCTCTTTCAGGTCCTGAGGAACTAAATTATTCAGGGCCTTGTAGGTATTTAGTAGACTTTTTAGGTTTATACACTAGTCAGCCACTAATATAGTATTGACAAAACTGGTCTACATTTACATTTAAGCACTTAGCAGATCCTTTTATCCAATGCAACTTAATGCATCTGACTGCTGCATTTTAGAAAAGCTAGAGATTTTGTACTTAACCTGCACAGCAAGCATGCAATAAGGCATTACAATAATTAAGCCTTGATGTTATAAATGCATGAATTAACTTTTCAGTTACAACAGAGCATATGAGAGTCATAACATAACAAATTCTTAGCTAGAAGGCTTTATAGAGCATCCATCAAGAAAAATACATATTTCTAGGTTGATACGTGTGAAAGATATCAGTCCAATAATTAAAACTTCTGTTTTGTCTGAATTTAGTAGTATAAAGTTGCTAGTCATCCAAGTTTTAATATTACCTCAGAAACACAATAAACAAGAAAAGAAATGTCTCAGGTTACGTATGTAAAACTGATTCCCTGATGGGAACGAGACGCTGCGTTGAAACGCTATGGGAACGCTACCAGCGTTTATGCACTCTAAACAGGGGTGTTGAATCACTGATTACGTGGCGTGACAACAAAGACGGGGTGATGTCATGGCCAGGAAGCTATAAAGGCATGTGCATTGCGCTGCACGGGTTAGCTTCGACCCTGAAAGAAGCAAGCGCAGGCAGGAGGTGCTCGCACTGGACACATACATTTAAGCCTTTCCTGGTCTTGATCCTGAAAGGGAAGAGGACAGAAAGCCTGGAGCACAACTGGACGTAGTGTGGATGAAGGGACTTAAGCCACATAACCCGCTCGTGGGTATAGACTAGTACTTTGGCCAAACTTTGGCACAAAGTCTAGATATATAGGGGCCACAGAAAGGGACTGAAGATCACTGACTCTCCTCAAAGAGGTGATAGATAGAAGGAAGGTCACTTTGGCCGATAAATGTAGATCAGTGATCTGAGCGATAGGCTCAAAAGAAGGAGCTTGAAGTAATAAGGCCAGATCCCAAGGAGGGATTTGGGATCATACTCGAGGCCTCAGCCTCAGTGCACCATGTAGGAAACGTACGACCAAAGGTTCTACGACCTGAAGATCCCTCAATAGGGATGTGGTAAGCAGAAAGCGCCCCCACATGAACTTTCAGGGTGGAATGAGTCAATCCTGCCTTAAATTGTGACTGTTTCAGGACTGTACCAACAGGGCAGTTGACTGAGTCAAATTGGTGGTCTCTACACCAGAAAGTGAAAAAAGTGATCAGCAAGACATATTCTGACAAAGTTGAGAAAAATAGTAAGACTTTGTTGTCAATACTCGATGTTGTTATCAATCTTGGGCAAAGAAATGTTGCATTCCATGGTAACTGGAAAGGTGACAGTGAAGATGGCAATTTCCTTCACTTCATTCAATGGAAATCTCATTTTGATGATGTACTGAGCCAACACCTGGAGACTGCACCTGGCAATGCAAAGTCAGAGATTTTATTGTTCAAAGATTTCAGAAATCAAAGTACTTCTCTGTATTGGTTGATGAGACAGCTGATATTAGTGGCACGGAGCAGTTGTCAATCTGCATTCGTTATGTATATGAATCTGATAATTTTGAGATACACAAGGATTTTCTTGGATTCTGTCCACTTTTTAAGCAGGATTCTGAATCCATCACAAAAGCCATCATTGAACAGTTATCCAAATGGGGGCTTCATGTCTCTTTACTGTGTGATGGTATGATGGTGCCAGTAACATGAGTGGAAGGCTGAGTGGAGTTTAGAAGACAATCCAAGAGCTTCAACCACAAGCCCTTTATACTCATTGCAGTCCATGGATGTACAAATGTCCCAATAGTGAGGAACACTATGACCTTAATTGAGAAGGTAGCTGTTTTTTTTCTCAGCAGGCACCAGGAAACACAAGATGCAAGACATTTTGCAAAAACACGGAAGTAATTGACCCAGAGGAATCCCACTGATGTCTGATACTAGATGGGGGTCCAGGATAAAAACAGTGAGTGCCTTTATCCAAGCTTGAGCCAACTCACACTGCACTGCAAGAAATTGAAAGTGACTGCACCCATAACTCTGAAAAAGCCAGCAGGTTGCACAACTCAATTGAATCCTTTGACATGATCATCACATCACTTGTAACCCAAAATGTTTTGGGATATTTATGGCCACTGACCCTTAAACTGCAGTCACCAAATCTAGACCTTTCAAGTGCCTACAAAGAAGGAAGACAAGTGGCAGATGTCATTGAGAGCCTTCGCAATGATGAGGAAAGATTCTGCTGTGCCACAGCTCAGTGAGGAAAGAGACTTGAAAAATGACCTCGGTATTTGAAAAATCCTGGCTATGGCACTGTCAAACACCTAAATTAACCGAAGCACTTATCATCGAACCTGCATCTTGCTCCATCCTGGTCAGTGTTCCCCTTCCCGCTTGCTCTGTAGAGAGCAAGACACCCACTCATACAAATGCGCCTTTCAAATGTGATCAGCTCATATTCCAGATACATTACATTCTACAGCCGTTTTTTTTTTACGAGATGTATTTATTTTCGTGGTTGTTTGTTTATTTTTTTTATTGTGTTGGTTATTATAAAGTTGGGTTTAATGACATTTTTCTTCTATTTTACATGTGGGAAATGTAGCTGGTTAAAATCTGCTTAGGAGAAACTCAGCGATTATAACTGGTGGCTAATTGTGGAACTCTCGTTAAACAGCTTTTAATTTTTCACTACTCAGCAAGAAAAGACTTTCTACAAATACACCAATGCTCAATAAACTGTTGATTTTTGCTTCAAAGGCTGTTTCTTTAGTTTTCGCCTTTTCTTTTATTTTGCTATTTTTGGCTCATTGTTGAGGTTCATTTTTCTCATACAACCTGCTATTTTGTTTCGATTATCTTGGGTTGTTGTTCAATTGATATTTCTGAAGTACTCTTCCTTTTTGGTTTGTTATTGAATGTAACTGGTGGGCTTTTTAGTTAACTTTTTAGTTTAAGAGCGCCCAATCTCTCTCTTTCGTGAATGTTATTGAGATGCAAGGTATGTTTTTATCAGCTCCTCGAGAAAGTGTTTAAATATGTCTAATTACTTACTGTTTGTGGATTTTCTGCACAAAATATGTTTGTTTGTTAACTTTTCTTTATTAAGAGATGTATTAATCCATGAAAGTCATGAATGTTGTAAGAGTGTGTTTATTTGAAGCATGAACTTGTGTGATGGCTGCTACTACATGTGCGGTATGCTGATGAGTTTCGTTATATGACAATGCACACTTCAGTAAAACGTTGTTACAAATTTGTCTGTGGTATGACTTAAACATTTATGATTGTGTTAAGTTGTATCTGTTTATCTTTAATGATCCATGAGAGGTTTGAATGTATTTTCTGTTATACAAATGTACAATTGTGCAATGATTGACAGGCACGGCTAGACCAGTTATTCTCCTATTACAATCCGATGCACTCTGTTATGCTTTGATACAGGTATGTAAATGGCTGCAGTATTGTAACTGGCTGTATCATTATAGTATTGTTTTCTTTTTCTGCGTTTCTTTTTTTCTCATTTATAAAGGTTTTTTGTCCTGGTTTGGTGTGGTGGGAAGCATACTAGTCCTGAAGGGATGTGTGATCTGAAACTTGAGGTACATGGATTCAGTTTTAGTGTCCCAGTCCTTGTTGTGAGTGGACAGGTTGAACAGCTATTCATTGCTACCAATGTGCTGAAACCTTTGAACAGAGAGATGAAATCAAATTAGGGATTCTGGAGAGTTTTAGATAAACCAGAACAATCAAATCAGAGTGAAGACTGTCAGTTTTTCAAGCATCAAGAGGTGGAGGGGTAGTACCAACCTTTATGGGGAGATGGTTGGCCCCCGGTGAAAATGATAACCTGACAAACTCTGAAATTGTGCTGTGCAAGAATGCAAAATTGGCTGATGTCTACCCATGTATCACTTTGGAAGATTTTGATCATGTGCAGAAACAATAAGTTTTCCATGTGTAGCGGTGGTTCTTACATTAGTTTATCAGCGAAGAGCTCAGTGTCTGGTGATAAGCAGTTCGGTGACATTTGTTTGGATGAGCTGGGCCTCAAAAACTTAAATTTAAATGACTGCGAGGTGTCCCCTTTCTGGAGAAGCAAGCTCATATCTGATAAAGAAATATGAGTGTGTTTTCTCTAAACACTCGTTGGATTGCGGTGAAGCAAAGGGGTTCTGTCACTGCATTTGTTTGACTTATGACAGACCTTTCTGGTTACTGTATCGAGTTTCCCTGGCGCACTATCAAAAGTTGAGAGAGACACTCGATGAGATGGAGCAGAAGGAAATAATCAGGAAATTGTCCAGGGGGTTTGCATCACCATTAGTGTTAGTTTGGTAGAAGAACGGTGATTTACGGTTGTGCACTGACTTTCGGTGGCTGAACGCCCATACAGTGAAGGTTGCGCATCCTCTTCCGCACCAAGCAGATATTCTAGCAGCGTTGGGGGGGAATGCTTTGTTTAGTACCATGAATTTAACATCTGGGTACTGCAACATTCCTTTACATGAGGAAGATAAGAAGTTTACAGCTTTCAGGCCTCCTCTTGGGTTGCATGAGTACAACCGTTTACCACAAGGGCTCTGCAACAGTCCAGCTACCTTTATAAGAATAATGCTAACCATTTTCGGTGATCAAAATTTTATGAGTTTGCTCTGTTAACTGGATGATCTGTTAGTGTTTGGTAAGACTGAGGAAGAAAGCTTACAGAGACTGGAGTTGGTGTTTTGACGTCTCAGAGATCACAACTTGAAACACTCACCTTTGAAGTGTAGGTTTTTGCATAGACATCAAATTTTTGGGTCACATCATTTTACAGGAGGGAGTGGCTAGTGATCCTATTAAGGTAGAGTCTATTGTAAATGTGTCTGAGAGATACTTAATGGAAGTTGGTGTTACCCCCGTCTGTGGGGAAAATCAGGTCATTTCTGGGCGTGGTTAAAAATAAAAAAAAAATATTTTTTGTTATTGTTATAAAAGTTAATGTTCATAATTTCATGGTTATGAAATTATTAATTATTCATTGAAAACCGGTCAGAAGAAACCTAGGAAAGGGAGGAGAGTTGGAAAGAGGTCAGGAGCTGTCAAGAAACTCACTCCTGAAGATTGGACAGATGAATGCAGAGAGGCTTTCAAGAATCTTAAGACTGTGCTGGTAAATCAAGTCTTACTTGCTCACCCTGACTTTTCAAGTTTATATTGTTGGTTGATGCTTCAACGAGTGGACTTGAGATTGTCTTCCCAGAAAGTCTAAATATCCGGCTCATAGGCTTGAATTTTTGGCTATTAAATGGGCCATTTGCAATAAATTCAGTCATTGGTTTTGTGGGCACAGGTTTACGGTTTGGACAGATAACACCCTGCTCAAATATATCCTGACCAAACCGAAGCTTGATGCCTGTGAGCAGAGATGGGTTGCAAATCTAGCGACTTTTGAATTTGACACAATACACTCCAGGATCGAAAAACATTGTAGCTGATGCTTTAAGTCGAGAGCCTTTTGCTGCTTCCAGCATCCTACACAGACTGACCAGAACACTGTATGATATCTTGAGGCATGTAGCAGAGACACTTGGGTTGAGAAGGTGCAGGGTATGTTTCATCTGTCCTGTGATGGTACAAAAGGGGAGGTTGTTGAGGACATGGCAGGATCACAGAAGTGTCATGAAGTGACTAACCTGGTTCAGAGTTTTGTGGGAGGGAAAGTGTCCTGTGAGGAGATGTCAGTTGTGCTCCGTGCTAATCCTCACTGGGAGGAAGATGCAGCAGCTAGAGCAGCCGCATATGTTCAGCATTTGAGGGATCTGGAGATTAAGGCACAGTGCCCACTCAATAATCTTACCCATGATGAGCTGCTCGACAGGCAATGCCATGATCCAGTGATTAGTAGGGTGAGGTTCTTTGTGGAGCGAGGCAGACGTCCTTCTAGGAGAGAAAGGGTTAATGAGTCAAAAGAAACTGTATGAACAGTGGGGGCAGTGGGGCAAATTTACACTCAAATTAGGTATACTCTACTGTGTGTCTCGGAATCCTGCGACCAAGAAAAGATCTTGCCAATATGTTGTGCCAGCAGCCTTAAGAGGTTTGGTCCTGAAAGGAGTGCATGATGATTCTGGTCATCAGGGCCAGTATCACACTCTCTGGCTAGCAAGGCAGAGATTTTTCTGGAACTCTATAGAGAATGAGACAAAACTGTATGTGTTGCAATACAAAAGATGTGTGTTTTGTAAGACTCCTGTGCCAGGAGTACCAGAGCACCACTCTGGACTTTGTCGATAACTACAACAGCGCCATTAGAGTTGGTTTGTATTGATTTCTGGACGTCTGAGGATGTCAAAAAGTCAGTTGATGTGTTGGTAATAGCTGACCACAAAACTTGCATCTGCATACATTTATTCTAATCAAACAGCAAAGTATGTTGCCCGTGTTCTGTGGAACAATTTCTTTTGTATATATGGGTTCCCATCACAAATTCATTTAGACCAGGGTGCAAGTTCTCTAATCGCAGAAATGTTGAAATTGTGTTTCTAAATCTCATACTACTTCCTATCACCCGATGGGTAATGGTCAAACTGAGCGGTTTAACCATACCCTTGGTGACATGCATGAGGCCCTTGCCTCTGAGGTCTAAAGCTAATTGGCTTCAGATGCTAAACACACTGACTTTTTTATACAATTGTACCAGGCATGAGACTACTGGCTACCTACCATTCTTTTTGGTGTTTGGCCGTACCCTGAGATTGCCAGTGGATGCTTTGTTTGAGAGTGTAATTTTGGATGGGGGGGATTGTCGATATGAGTAAATATGTCCAGTCTCTGGGGAAGGATTTAAGGGCTGCAATGTAACTTGCACAACAGAATGCATGTCAGCAGCAGAATAAACAGGCTGAATATTATAATCACAAGTGCAAGGGTCATTCAATAGAGTTGGGTGATAGAGTCCTCCTGGCAAACAAAGGGGAAAAAGAAAATTAACAGATCGGTGGAAAAGCACAGTGTACATGGTTGTGGGTAAGAACTGTTCTTTGAATACGTTTACATTTTACATTTTTCATTTGGCAGACGCTTTTATCCAAAGCAACTTACAGTGAGTTCAATGTATACATATTATTTCTTATGATGACTTGCCTTCCCCTGGGATCGATGCTCTACCAGTTGAGCTAGCAGGATGGCTACGTACAAGATTCGTCACCCTGTTAATGGTCATGTCAAAACTGTACATCAGAACTCATTGATGCCTGTAAACTTTTTACCATTGCCTGCTTGGGAGGATTCATTTAGTACAGAATGTGACTTAAGTTCGAAATGTGATTCATCAAGTACTGACCACCAGAAAAGTGACACTGCAGAGAGTACTTCTTAGTGGATTGTTGATTTAGATGTAGTTGCAGGGATGAATAATGATGTAATTTAAAGTGATGTACATGAGATGTGTGATCTTGGAGCGGGGCAACAAACAGGTTGAAGGGGCAGAGTTTGAAGGTTGAAGGGGCAGAGTTTCAGGACATTTCTGTAAGAATGTCCAATCCTTCAGTGTCCTTTTACCCTTGCAGCAAATGATGAGACATTTCTTGTGTCGGATGTTCAGTATGAAGACTCTGTATCCCAAACTGTGATGTCTGTTGTTGATCATGTTTGTGATGGTTTAGCAATAGTGAGAGAGATACCTGTGGGTTCATTTCAGAATGCTACAGATTCTTGTCACAATGTAGATGAATCTAGTGAACAATAGAGAACACAGACGAAATTTGGTAGACTGATTAAACCTGTGAGTAGATACAGACAATGTCAACTCAAAGAGGTTTTCCTGTTCTGGAAGTTTAAACTAGCTTCTTATGTCTTGGTTTTGTTGGTTGTAAGTGTCTGATGAATGTACACCTGTTAATTTGACATGGGTGGTGTGACCTTTTATGGTCTGTTATACATAAGTTTGCCTAAGAAAATAAGCACAGAGAGTGACTGTTAGTGTATGTCATTATTGAAATTATGTATATGGCATAGATTTGGGGTTATCTATCCTTGGTTTATCTGAATCTTTAATGAGATAGCTTTAAAGCTGTATAACCTGTATAAAGGTGGTTTGTGTGAAATGGCAACGCTGATATGTCAAGATGTTGGTTTGTCCAATAGTCTAGTGTAATACAGTGGGGGTGGCAAGTGTAAGGTTGTTATACTAGATTATTAAAATTATTATTATTAACTAATGTCACTAATGTAAGAGGCTATGTTTTTTATTTGTATTAGGACGTTATTTACGTCATATGTAAGTGTGCAGGTAGAGCTGATGAGCACCCAATCTCTCTGTCGATGTCGTTGTGATGCAAGGTATGTTTTTATCAGCTCCACAAAAAGTGTTTAAATATGGTTAATTACTTACTGATTATGGATTTTCTGCATGAATTTTTCTTTATTAAGAGATTTATTATGAACGTCCAAGTCATGAACGTTGTAAGAGTGTTTAATCAAAGCATGAACTTGTGTAATGGGAACCCGCTACTACATGTGCTTTGAAACAGAAACTGAGGAGTCAAAAGTTAACCACATGACAGCCGCATCATGGTGTGAGGTCTCTTTTATTATCAACA
>JBAJNP010013635.1:0-11891 GCA_036877545.1 Yasuhikotakia modesta | reverse complement strand
TAGTATACAATAGTATACAACAGTATATACTTTTATATTTACTGTAGTGAATATAATTTGCATACATGAGCATACACAATGGTTTTTAGTGTGTGCGGCATCAACAGCAAGACTGATTCCAGGTCAGCTGTGTGATGTTCTGATGAAAGCCAGCGGAATAAATCCTGACAGGCAGTATGTGAGTCATTCATATATGACAACTGGCTAACATGCCCAGCACAGTTATTTTATTATATATAAATCCCATAAATATCCATCAATAGCTTGTGGCAACAATCCTAATTTTAACTGAAGCGAGACTAAAGCGACACTCAAATCTTCTTTGGATTAAAAATTAACAAAATCAGTTATTGACAGATCACTGATCACCACAATTTTCTTACTCTGATTTCCAAGTTAGTAATTTGGTAAGTTAGTAAATAAGGAACAGATAGTCAACACATAATGAACAGTATGTCAAATAAACTGCAATATTAAGTTTACAGACTGCAGCATTAATATTTATGACAATTAAACGAACCAAAAACATTTTGTAACTTGATATGATGAAATGTAAGACAACACCACACACACAAATTTATCAGCCGCATGTTTCTGGTGTCTTTTCCTCCATGTCTCCATGTTTATTTATAAGACTGAAAAAGCTTTGAGAGCTGAGGGGCAACAGCTTTGTGGTTGACCGCCAACTAAAAGACCTCTTTATTAGTCAGAGTATACTTTCCATTTTTAAATCCCTCTGCTTTGTAAGCAAAACTCCCCCACTGGATGAATAGGAAATTTAGTGACTAAACACATACAGTGTGGACTGCAGATTTTAGGATAACTAAACAGCTTCATAATTAACCATAAATTGTTTAGCTAGTTATGTTTTTGTTTACTAATATCGCATTATTGTTTATAAAAAATGTAACTAAAATTTGATCACTTTAAATACAACTTTGGACACTGGACATTCTATGTAGATGTGCTAATCTTATTAGCAACTTACCTTTTCCGTGGATTGTGACGTGCCAAAAAATATGGGAACGAAGGCCAGCCAGATGATACAGGTGGTGTACATGGTGAAGCCGATGGGCTTGGCCTCATTGAAGGTCTCAGGAACCCCTCTGCTCTTGATGGCGTAGACCGTACATGTGACCATCAGTGCCATACTGTAGCTCAGACAGCCAATCAGAGAGAGGTCTGACATATCACATTTCAGGATCCCGCGTGCAAACTCAGGGTTGGGGGGCCGCAGTTCATCGAAGTCAATGATTGTGTGAGGGGGAACAACTCCAAACCAAATGAAAATACCCAGAAGCTATGAGAGGAAAAGAGGAGATTTTAATTATTAACATCTCTTGTAGTTGTGCTTCATGTGTAGTTTTATCATCATACTACACAACTACACACTTTACTGCACACACTACACAACTACACACTTTACTGCACATACTACACAACTACACACTTTACTGAACATGCTACACAACTACACACTTTACTGCACATGCTACACAACTACACACTTAATAGTTTAAATGATATTCAAAGCAAATGCATCTATAATTTTTTTAAAAGATGATCTTACTTACAACCCAGCTAACAGGAAACTTTCTCAGAATGTTCTCCAAAAATGGTGGTGAAAAGTGGTGAACATGTAAGATATATCACGTTTTAACTTGATATATTCTGTACACCAAAAACAATATTATGTTGTTAGTAGAATGTTTTGTAACGTGTAAATTAAAACGTTAGGAAAACATTCTTGTTAGCTGGGTATTAGCAGTAAATAATATAAAGAGAAGAGCTGTGCTGTTCTTAAAATTTTACACCCTTCTTAAATTATTCAGTAGAATAAAGGCCTTGTGCAAGAATGTGTTCTGGAGACAGAGTAGACGTTTCACATAGCTACACAAGTCATAGCAGTTACTTTATATTATATTAAAGCAGTAACTTTATATTCAAATTATAGCAACGTTTATACATATATACATATATAAAGTTCCATACATGTTTTTTCATGCTTAGGACAGTAACACACACCTGTACTGAGATCAGAATAAAGGTGATGATCAGCTGTGACGTGGGACTGATGAATTTTGGTGGCGTAACAGATTTCTTTCCCTGCTCGAAGATTCTGTAAATTCGATTGGTTTTTGTGAGCATAGCAGCGTAACTAATGCACATGCCCAGCCCCAAAATCAGCCTGCGAAAAGCGCACACCACAACGCCCGGCTCAGCGATCATGAGGAACGTGATGAGATAGATGAGAAAAATTCCTGTCAGGAGAACATAGCTGAGCTCTCGGCCTGAAGCTCGGACGATGGGGGTGTCGTTGAAGCGGATGAAGGTGACGATGACTCCTGTTGTGGCAAGGATGCCCAGCACGGCCAGAAATACAGGAATGATGGCCCACGGAGAACTCCACTCCAGTTTGATGATTGGGGTGGGTCTGCAGCCGGTGCGGTTCAGGGTGGGCCTCATGTTGAAGGGGCAGGCGTCACATGTAAACTCATCCAGGAGATACAGATAGCCATCACAGAGTTCGCAGTGCCAGCAGCATGGAACGCCCTTCACCATCCTCTTCCTTTCTCCAGACTCGCAGGGAAAACTGCAAACCGAATCTGGAACCTGTTTCTCCCCTCCGGACCACTGCATGTCCTCAGCCTTGGAGAAAGAGGCAGATGTTTCATAAACTAGAAAATCCATAATTTCATAATTTGCATATGCTTACATTGAGCCGGAGATGGTTGGTCCACTGGCCGATGATTCTGTATCCCGGGCTGGTGGTATTGGAAAGCTGGTATTGGAAGATATCGTAGCGCCCTGGAGCGTCGCCGTTTTCATTAAACATCACACCGGTTCCAGCACTGCCTTCAGAGTAAAGAGACACACATTTTGTCAGTCTGCATCAGTGGTTGTTATTTCAAATGCAAAAGCTTCAACAACAGCATTAAGTCATAGAAACGTTCACTGCATGGAGATAAAATTGTTAACCGTACAGCACGTGCTCTCCTGAGTTTTTTTGACATATTTTTTCAAAGGAACATCAGAGGTCTAAGCCAAAAGAGAATTTATAAAGCTCTATGGGAAACATCACTTTGAAGGTGGCTCGCACATATCTCAGGTGCCTTCAAAGAAAATATGGTGCTACAATTGAAAAAAAATCTCTTATTGTAATTCTGAGGAGAATCAGTGGTTGAGCAAAGCTGATGTCTGCTTTACGGTACGTCATTTCAGTAAACCAAACTAAACCAGAATTAAACAAAAAAGTAGTTCATGAGGGTCTCCACACTTCTTGTTTTGCTTTGAGCCCCTCCGGCGCTCAAACAGAAAGATTTCCATAGAAGAGCGTGAGCTCATCTGCTGCGCATAACTGAACAGCTGCGCGTTTCGTAGAAATCTCTCAGGACTCAGAGGCTACAGTGACGATAAGGAAAAGAACTGAGAGACAGAACTGAATGAGAAATGCAACGTGTTTGGAGAGAAACTGCCCCAGGGAGAAGAGAAGTCACGCATGGTGGTGAGGTGGTTAAAACAAGGTTGCTAGCTGCTGCATTAGCGGACCTCTTAAGCTTGGATTGAGTGCTGACCTTTTCTCACTGACTAACCCATGGGAATCTTCTGTCCTTCTAGAAACAGACTCTGGCCTGTCTGCTCTCACAAAAACATCACCTCATCCCAGTTTACATGGCGTTGGTTAACATTCTGTTAAGGTTGTTTTAAAGTTATCAGTTATCAACATTTCTGCAGTAACTTTACTAGAAAGTTTTTTAAATTGTATTTCATATGTATCAACATTTTACAAATGTTTGTAAGAATAACAAAATATTTGAATAACATTATAACTGGATGTTTTGAATGTTCACAGAAGCCATTTTTATAATTACTGTTGCTTAATGGAAAAGTTGGAAAAATGTTCTTACAACCTAAAATTGTAAACTACTAAATTATATTTCTGTTGTTTCTCTTTGACAGAGATCTTAAAAAATTAAAAATCAGGTCTCACAATTCAAACCTTTTTCATTAAAATTCTTTAAATACTTAATTAGCTAAGAAATTCTTGTTGGATTAATTTTGCAGCTTGTATGAACCTTAACATTTAAAAATCAAACTACAAAATTAAATAATTTGAGCTGTGAAATCAAATTTCGACTGTATGTCAACATGAGACCTCCATGAAGTCATGTGACCCATGAACTAATGACTAAAATATTTCTTTGGAGGAATATTATTCAAAACTTTCCTCAGGCAAATAAAAATTTAACCTTTAGATACCGGTGAGTCAATTCACCTCTCCGTGTATAAACGAAACCTGTTCCATTTAGTTGGGATTCGCTCAAGGTCTGTATCTTTTGTAAATGTTGGATTTGTTTACTGACAGCTGTGTCCTTGGCGAGGTAAAAATCAGGCTCACCATTAAAATTGACAGTGCGGATGTAACTCAACAGCATTCTTCCATCCACAGGGTCCATTTTGTCACAGACCCCCATGGCACCCGGGCAGAGGTCCATGTGCATGCTGTGAAGCGCGTGGGCCATGGCATACACAGCGTCAATCACGAACTGCACTTTCCCTTCCTGCTCGTATGTTGAATCCTTGCTAATTCGTTCCTCTCCTAATAATAAAGGACATTACAGCTACATATAGTGCTTTATACATCATGAGTCTATGTGTACTTTATATATGTGTGAGTCACACATGTACACTGGCAGCCAGTGGTCCACCAGTGGTCCACATATAGATTTATATACACCCACACACACACACATATATATACACATTTAGATATATATATATATGGTCGTCATATATATGTGTGAATATATACTCTATATAAACAATATATTCTCACCTGTGCATTTCCTCGGCCCACTTTCGGTTCTGAAACCCGGGCGTGTCAGTTTGCATTTAAAATCATCTTCCCAGAACTCAGCGAACCAGATGTTCCTGCGGTTGTTCTCCAAAGATCTTGTGGTGAAGTATTGGTCAAACCCTGAGAACCGGGTATGAAATTTTAATAAAACACCATATGGTCAAACTTGTCTAAAGCAAAACCTGAATTTTAGCAAATGCTTGAGTTGTTGACATATAACTTGTACATAGGATGTTTTTTAACAAGATGTTAGGTAACAAAAAATATAGGAATATATAAATGAAATGTTTAAATATACATATACACATGCATACATATACACACACTCACACATTTATATAGAATGAGCATCTAGGTCAGCATTTATTTTACATTTCTCATAATTTTTAATAACCTTTAATGCTTGTCCATTATAAATGATTCTGCAGTATGTCAAATACATTTTTAAAATTACAAATGTTCCTTACACTGTATAAAGTAAGTACAGGAATATTTCTTTATCTGAGCCTCAAAACTGATTTGGCCATGATAAACAATATTTTTAATTTAAATAAAATAATAATAGAAATTAATGTTCCACAATATGAAGCACATTTTGAGGTTATTCAAAATTTAACATTGTAATTCTCTCAATCCATCTAACATTATGAGCAAATTTACCATAAAAGAATGATAGTTAATATACTTTAACATGGCGTATAGCGTTTCAGAGAGCAGGTCTTTTTTTAATTTGTGTCAGCTACCTATTACAGCACATTTATCACAGAAATCTTCTTGAATAATTTATGTAGGTTTTTCAGATTCTCTTACTTATAAAATCTCCATTTGCTGGAATCCTTCACTGTTCTGTGCTACCAAAATTTCAGACATCATTTTTCATACCCTCAATAGACGCGCGCTTGGGGAGGATTGTGATGGCACCCTCGGCCACGTCCTCCTGGTTTAGTATGGGCGAGATCTTTGCTCCCCAGCTATCAGAGCCCACAAATAAGAAGTGACCCGTAAGATTGAATCTCTTCGCTGCTTCCAGTACTCGCCTACAGAAAATAAGCACAGAAACAAACCTCATAGACTTAAAAAAATAACATGCGCTACAGTTATGCTGTGATGAGTCCTAAACCCTCCAATTAAAAAGGCAGCACTTGAATTGAATAACAAAATACTTTAATTAGTATGTATCACCAGGTTAATCTGGGATTACAAAATGTACATGAAAGCAAACAGCAATCCACTCTTGTGCGTTCGTTTACCACAGCTGTCTCTAGGAATCACAAAGTGACCGTTGTGGGGCAAATTATGTTTTTGCAAACCTGTCAATCCTGCAAACCTGTCTAGAATCCTATTGCTTTAGATCACTACTCAACTAACATGGAACATTTTTAGAACATTTTCTAAAAGTTATCTCAAAATATTATTGAAGTAACATTTGTATAATCTTTTTAAACATTATATATAATTGATCTAAAACATTATTCCAAAGTAGTCAGTGAAACATATAGAAATGTTACGTAACTAATTAAATGTGTGAATAACGTTCTTAAAAAGTAGCAATAATGTTTATACGTTGTCTAAAAATGACATTCCTAGAACTTCCATAATAACATTTTTACTAGTTACTTAATGGAAACATAGCTAACTAGCTACTATTACTAGCTTAAATTGTTAGCTGTTTTTTTCCACAAGGAAACTCACTTAATATCATCCTCATTGGCAAAGATTATCACCCCTCTGGCATTTGATGTCTCCATTAGTCTCCTGATGATCTTGTCAAACTCTCCTGGTCTGGGCTCTCTAGGAATTTTAATGGACTGTGCAATGCAAAGACCTCCTAAATAAAACAAATCGGAATCATAGCTAGTTCTTTTAATAACCACACAAAATACATGCACACAAATATACCAGCGAAATGTTTACAAATATGCGATTGTAAAATGAATGATTTCAGTTGACCTGCTTCTCTGGATATCTGAATGAAAGCATCTACACCACTCTCTCCATAGTTGCCCTCTGATGCCAACGTGGAAACGTAGTTCCACCCCATGGCTTTCACAATGTCCACCATCGCCTGGGCCTGAAAGGAATCGGGTGGCACCACCCGGGAGAAAAAATCGTAGCGGTTGTTGTCGCTAAGCTCAGGTGCCGTGGAAGCATAACTGATCTGAGGTATCTGCAAAGCACAGGGTACAGGAATAAAGGAACGGTACACCAAATATTAAAATTTAGTCATGATTGACTCACTAGTTTTCTTTTGTCTTTGCAGGACACATCTTAAAGCACTATATTTGAATATATTTAAAAATAGTGACTGTAAACAAACTGACATGTTTGGAACATAACGGTGAGTAAATAATGTATTCACAATTTTTTATTTTGGGTGAGCAATTCCTTTAAACAAAAATAACATGCATTTGTCTTCGCAAAACATTTTACTTGCCTTTAAACATTAAATATTACTCAGCTGTCAAAATGTGTCCATATCGCATGAGTCAATATGTCTCATTATTAATATTCCAAGACTCTCGCAGCAAAATATATTCCAGCATTATATTTGCGGTAGCAGATAAAATCCTGGGGAAATGCAGATGTTATGCGCTGCTACAGTAAAAGCATTTGTTTAAAAAAAAAGCATGAGAAGATTAATTTACTGTTGTGCTAGTTTCTTAATGACCCAGTTGATGTCACTGGACGAGGCTTTGAGCCAACTGATGTCTGCCCAGCCGTGTAGCTTAATAAAACCTTCTTAAAAGAAGAGAAGCAGAGCACATGGAGGAAAGGTGGACGCTGAACGGAGAAAGAGAAAAGAGGCAGAGGACCATTTGACAGATTATCTGAAGGATTAGAGGGTTTTAGTCAAATTATGTTAAGCACAGAGGGAGAGACAGAGATCAAGAGACAAGGTTGCCATTTCTCAGCCATATAAGCCACACAATATATTTAATTCTACAAGCTCACTTGCTATGGCAGATTTAAATCCTCCCCCATAATGCAACATGTATGTATTACAGTCTATGGCAGTCTGACCTATTCATGACTGTAAAGACAGCTGTTACTGAATTTTAAACATTTGGAATTTGCAGAATTCCGAATCGCAATACGGAATGCCAATATACAATGGAAAAACACAAAAGATGTTAATGAGAGATTTTGGTCTCGGATTCTGTACTGTTGCTATGCACCATAAGCATGACAGCCGGACAGTTCACACACACACACACGAGGCATGTCAACATTAGCAGCAGCCACAGCAAATATTCCTAGAAGTGTCCCGGGAACTTTAACCATATGTTCCTTCAGCATCTGCGCATCTGATTCGTTAATGATTTTCTAAAAGACAACAATAAGTTTTCATGTAAAAAAATTCCAAATGATTCCAAATGAAAACGTTTATATGGTAAAATGTATAAAAAATGTTAACAATGTTTTTAGAATGTTTTAGGACATTATAACATTCAAAACATCCAGTTCATAAGACATTTAAAGTGATTTAAAGTGTTAAAGTGATTGATTGCTTGGTTGTAAGAAAATTATTTTAAAACTTAACAACCTAATAATGCATTGTTTGATATTGTTTTGACATTGTTTGCTATTAACTAACAAATAAAAATGCTCTACTGCAAAAACAATTTTTTAATAACCTTGAGAAAACGTTTACAGAATGTTAATCAACGTTCTGAGAACATTCCCTGTTAGCTGGGTATGTGCTAAGGTCCAACACTCTTTTAGCCAAAGCCACAGAACAGAAGCTGCCTGTAGCTGATAACAGGCGACTGGCATCACGCTAGATTCTCCATCAGGAGTCTGAGCTGGTGAGAGGCTTTAATGGAGAGCAGATCCTCTGTAATGCTTCAGTTAATATCACTTCCCACTTACTAGAACTCAGGAACATGAACCATTTGTTAGAAAGCTGAAAATGTATAGAGATGTTGATTTTTACTGTCTCAGGGATGTGCACACAGAAATGTGGTCATGCATTTATGCTCGAAATATTTGTCTCAATATGTTTGGAAAGTTGCAAAATAAAAACATGTCACTTGAATCTTTAAGGTGCACTAAATTTGTGACACACTAAAAAAACAATGCAATAGTCAAACATGTCTGTCCTATAGCCACATATAATAACAATTAAAAAGCTCCACAGACAAACACAGAAACACATCTTGTGTGACCCCTTATCTTTAGATAAATGTGTTTGTCTATACCCACCGTTAATCACTAAAATCTATTAATTCGCTCTGGCCTCATACAGACTTTATCAGAGAGGAACAATGTTTTAAAAATACAAAGGGACAAATCATTTTTAATGTTCTCAAGAGTGGCACACTAAAAATAATGAAAAGCAAAATGCTATTGTGATTAGGAAAAAAGCACAAATTCCTGGTCTAATGTTCTGACAGAAATCTAATGGGTCTCTGACAGTCACATTTATTTTGATAATCGTTTGTCTTCCCTGAATGAAATGATGAGTGTGTAATGATTGTATAAACTGGGTGATGTCAGCAAGCACGCATGTACTAAAAACACACATTGTGCTGCAGCGGTTTGTGGAAACACAAACGGTTTAATAAATAATTAAATAAAACTTATAAAACGTGGCAGAGGGGAGAATTAAAACTGAATGTAGCTCAGGTGTGGGATTTGTGAGCAGAATGATGATTTGAAAATGAGAAAGGATTTGAAATTAAATGCACTTTTTACCAGTCAGTAAATGACGTGATGTCAGACGATGACGCGTTCGTTTGCAATTCAGTTCTCTGGGGAAAATCTGATGCGTTTTCCTTGAGAGCAAAATAAAGAGCAAAACTCTCATTTGAGAAGCTCTAGCTGAAAGGCTAGTGAGCTGTAACACAATCCGAACCTTTTAACAGAATTAGTTATACTTCCTGTAGCACTGGTGCTGTCCGCAGCACTGCAGAATCCTCTCCTGCTGCAGAAAGCATGCAACTAAATAAAAACTCTCCACAGACATGAAAAATTCAATGCATGCCACACACGTACTGCACACCATGAGCAGACGCTGTGGTAGGTTTTTATAAGCCTTAACTCAGGAAAATGCATTATGCAAAACATTCTAAATAGAACGACATAAAGAACCGGCAGAACTCTAAACACAGACCAGAAACGTATCACTGAGAGTTGTGCAGTAAAATAGCCTCTTACTGAAAACAATCGAAGAACATTGGCCACCATTATGGACACAGAGCTGGCCGAAGCCCCGATGACCCCTATCACACGCTCCGGCTTTGGAATAATGGGAGGTTCTCCATTGGAACATCGTACATCTGAGTTGTCCTTCTGGATGAGGGCCTGAACAAAGGTGAGGGACTGTTCTAGGGCATAGGTGTCCCTGGAGCACGTGTCCAGTATCCTGGCACCCAGGGTGATATTAGGCAGCAGGTCTGGGTCACTGTTGATCTGGTCAAGCGCATACAACATGGCCTCCATACGATGGATTCCCTTCTCCTTTTTAATTTCCCCACACGGAACACCAGCCGGACCCCTGGAATGCACCGGAAAGAGCCCCCCGAGAGTGATGTCACCCTCGATCTTTATTGAATGTGGTTGGGTTCCTGTAGAGGATTGTGCCCAGGATTGTGGCATAAATCCCATCATCGCTATCCACAGGACGTGAACCACGCGTTGCCCGAGCGACCTGCTGATCCCGCTGTGATGGCATGGCAGTGATGTCATAGTGGCGACCACGCAAGCGGCTGGTTCTTTTGCTAAAGCTCAAAACTTTCTTCTCTACCTGTGTCTCCTATGGAGAAATGACAAACAAATTTTCAGTGGCCTTCCTATACAGCATCGCTCGTCTCTCTGCAGGTAGTGTGTGTGTGTGATAATGCATTTAGGGTTCTTAGAAGAAACCGAGAAGCCTAAATGGAACGCTGCTAGACCTCCAAATGAATAAAATCAGGGCAGTGCCGATTGAATTGACAATTGAAACAACGATCCCAGGAATGGAGGAATTATATTTTAATTCTATCGTGATCCAAAGGTGAACAGCACACAGCACCTACAAAGAACTGTGACAGTAACATGGTTCACTTTTGATATCAGATCATCGGTAAGAACATGGAAATTTAACATATACCACTGTACAGTTTCATTACAGTACATGTCACATAAATACTGTACCTTTAAATGTACCATGATATTACTGTAGCTTGCCTTCATGGTAATATTCAAATTAAAATTTGATTTTTTCATTGTCATCTTAGAAAATATGGCCATAGCTACATTTTTTTTACGTATTTCACATTTACGCATCCATATTTCCAAAACACAATAATAAAAATACTACTTATAATAAGTAGTAATGTTACACCTGAAATAGACGGTCATCGTTTTTACTTAATGTAATATTTATTTTTAACGTTACATTAAAGTCAAAGTATCTGTTCTTAGAAAATGAGCTTCATAAACTCACCAGACAGCTGGGGACAGAGGGCATGTATCTGCATGCATATTAATATCGTATGTAAATTAGCTGATGCATATTCAGCAACAGGTGAGCGGAAAGGCGCTATAATTGGAATTAACGCTAAAGTTAAAGCGCCGGTTCAATATCATGTAAGAAAATCTTAATATATGTATATAAAAGCTTTATTTTAATTGCATTGGTTGCAACTAGTACAAAAGCATTTACATTTAACGTGTAGGTATTACACAATGAAATAAAATCTATATAATATAGATGATATGATGAATATCATGTAGTACCTGAGGTCTCTTACCGATTGATGCTGCCGCCGGTGTGCGTCCATCTGGATCTGAAGTGTGTGGATTTTAAAGCGCGCCAGTCTTCAGCTCTCATCCTAAAATCACACACAAGCACAGTCGCTATGCAAGAGTGAGACGCTTTCTCTGCATCAATGATTGACAACAACCGATCGTGAGTCTTTAGGAAACTAATAAATGTGGAAGAAAACGGAGGGAAAAGTGGGAAAATGGCAAACATTCCACAACTGTGATTCTACAAATCACTGTCAAATCCTTTAAAAGCCTCCTCTCTCTCTCTCTCTCTCTCTCTCTC
>JBAJNP010013634.1:0-11891 GCA_036877545.1 Yasuhikotakia modesta | reverse complement strand
TGCAAGGACATCGCTATACTGTATGTGTTGCCTCTGGTAATAGCAGCTCAGCCTTCAAATGAAAGATCTCTTGTGGTCGGTTACTATTTCCAAATCTATCAAATAAAAAAGTGTGCACATCAACAAACCTCAAGAGGCTGCCTGAAGATGCCTGGTTTAAAACAACTGAATCCCATCTACCAGCTAACAGCTTGCAACTTTCAGCTGAGATGTTTTCAATTCTATGTTTTCTCCTGAAAACTATCCAAGAACCAATGTACGTTTGTGTATTATCTGGAAAGATAAATCCACACATGTTATTTGTCTGTCGATACGACTTGTTTTCTTACAGACAATCAACCCGAGAGCTTTGCCCTTTGTACAGCAGGTGAAGAAGTTCCTACTTGGATTTGTATTTGATAAAACCTTGATTTAAATGACATTTAAAATTTCAGTGTCTTGCTGTTGCAACCCTCTAATTAATATGCAGAAAAAACATGTGATTGGAATATTCAGTAAAGTGCAGATGATTACCAAAATTAATCACCTGTATTATGAAAACTGATAGGTATTAAATATAGCTGAGCATAATTGAGGCAGCTCATCAACTAATGAATATGGAGAAGGGATGTTGGTTGTGTTCAATTCGAATCTGTCACATGCTGTTGAGAAAAACAGGCAGCTATACGTTGTTGTCTCATTATTCTAGTGAGCATCAAGACGGCCAGTACAAGACCTGCCTTGTCACGTCAATATCAAAGCGATCCAACCACGCATTCAGGGGTGGGTTGGTAGGGCTTCCAAAATTTCATTTATTTACTGTCAGGTGGCTTCTTATCTTCTCCACCTCCCGAATTCTGCTCCGGTTCACCACCTGGACCCTTCTGGGTCACTCTCTTCATGCAAAAGGGGGATGGGGAGCATTTCAATGAGCCTGTCATGATGGAGTTATTCTCAGATTCTGTGAGGACAACGGCATTGTGACAGTAGCGCTTCAGTCCTTTGCGGAAGTGGATGGTGAACAGGCCGTAGGTGATGGGATCCAAAATGGCGTTAAAGAGGCCAAAAATAAATAGGATGTGAGTTAATGAGTGAGAAACTGTCTCTTCCAAATCCTCAGGTAGGAACCAGTACCAGAGGCCCAGCAGGTAGTATGGTGTCCAACAAACAATGAAAGACGTCACAATCACAATGCTCATCTTCAAAGTCCTCATGCGTGCCTTTGGGATGTTGCTGTTGGAACGTCGTAGGTGGACTTCTTTTGAAGATACTGCAAAGGCAAGAAGATTATTTAGGAGTTTGCTTTATAATGCTGGTGATATTTAACACATTCTCAAATATTTTAACTGAACTTACTGTTTCCTTTGGTCATTCTTCTAGAGATTTCCACCAGGATCCTAGTGTAGCAGAAGATCATGATGGTCAGCGGTATCAGGAACAGGCAAGTGAAGGTAAACATGTTGTAGAGCGTCTCCTGCCAGTGCTTGACGAAGCTCCCGCGGGTGGTGCACTGAGTGAAGTTGGCAGGAACTGTGATGGTCACGTTGTGAAACAGGAACATCTGTTGGGGATTTAAGCAGGTGTAGCACAAATGCTTAATTTTATTAGCATTGGAAAGTACAGAATTAAACAATAAATCAAAATGAGCTTTTAGCTAAAGCTAGTTCCAAGAAACCAATCTGATTGGTTAGCTTGATTTTCAAGCTATTTTTCTACTGTTAAACGCTAGACGTTATGCACGCCCAAAACCAACTAATCAAGTGAACGCTGTTGCCTATGCAAATTAGTTGTGACATCTACCCCACGGCAACATGTTCATGAAATGAGCTTATATTCCTACATATTCCTAGCTGTTAATTTGCAGAATATTTCATAAATGTCTGGACCACACATTGTCTACAAACTAGAAACTTGGTGCACTGATTTTAAACATTCAGTTACATTATTTGAGTATTAGGAGGAACAATAAGGAGGTCTTGGTATTTATTACCTCAGCTGCAGCCTGTTCCACGCCTCCATTGACAGACAATCACTTGTTACTAACACTGATTATAGTTATTCTGTTTTTCAGACACAGTAGTGGATTTAATCTTTATCACCTCTGTTACTGTAATTGAAGGCTGTTTTCTTTGGTATGATTTGAAGGTCATTTATGAGCTCATATATATATATACATATGTATATACATATATAGACACCTGATATAGATATAAACACCTGAATGATTGAAAAACTGTGTAATTTAACTGGTTTTAGAGTCAGCGATGTTGAGTTACGCTCCTCTTCAAGCATCAGTCATTATGTTAAATGTGAGGTTAAATTAAAGGGCTGATGAGAGGGTGGGTCGTCATTACCGACCCAATCTAACATCCATGAATTTTACAACACTTTCAGTTCTGTTCTAATTTTGCTGCAGGTCTCAAGAGAATGTGAAATAGCTACTGATTTGACCCGTCCGCATTTGTGACTCGCTGCCAATATGCATAGTGTAGCTCTGAATGATGTTTGTGTATGTTTGTAACATTAGACAGCAAGACATTTTTCTAACAATGTCACTCAACAACTAACTGTTTTAAAGCCTGCTGCTACTTTACAAATTAAATACCGTTGTCATGCATATTTATGAGATTTAATATTATTATTATTCATTCTTCTAAAATGTGTTTGTAGAGCCTTCTTATTCAGAAACATATTCAGAAGTTTAGTCTCAGTTGTAGCTTAAGGGAGCACATTAACATAAACGGATAGCAAGAAATTGTTATTATTGTATCAGCCTTAGTTGTTCCTTTGATCTTTCATGCATATTTAGTTTGAAAATGTGTCATTTTTTGGAAAATCACAGCCTGCCATCACAACAACAGCTTATAATTTAACAGGCTTCAACAAAATGAAGACATGTTTTCCATAAGGATAACATTTAAAGAAACTTCTGTCTTCTTTCATTTGAATCTCAGTGCCTGATGTTAGTTGCATTGTTCCCAGTTGCATTGCTGAACCCACATAGAAAACAAAGCTTTGCCAAACCTGTTGCTCACCTGAGGAACGGAGAGAACCAAGCTCATCAACCAGGCCACGCTCAGCATTATTTTGTTTTTCTTCTTAGCCTTGTTGATGGCCAGAGGGTTAAGGATGGCTGACTGCCTGTCCAGGCTGATGACCACAGTCACGAACGCACAGGAGTACATGGCCACCAGTTTAAGAAACATTAACAACCTGCAAGCCAGGTCTCCAGCCAGCCACTGAACCGTGATGTTCCACGCAGCGTCCAGGGGCATCACGATAAAAGTCACCAGGAGATCGGCGACGGTAAGGTTCATGATCAATATCCTTACGTGGGATTTGCGCTTGTTGTTGGTACTGGCTGCCCACAGCACGGCGATGTTGCAGACAGCCGATACAGCGCAAAGTGTAAAAGTAATAACGACCCTCGCTTTCGCTGCCATGGAGAAGGTGGGCAAGGTGGGCATGTTGCAGGAGGGCAAGGTGTAGTCGCAGCTGTCATTCACAGCATCTGCAGCCGGCTGGTGAAACATGGTGTTCACAGATGTTGGAGAGCTGTCATTCATCGCGTTTGCCTCATCTGCTCGGCTGCCTCCCGCACGATGAGCTTCCCAGATAATTCATGAGGTTTTCTGGGTGGAGATACGGACACCTGGAAAGTCCTTGTTAGTTGGTTTTAAAGAGAAGGAAATTTCAGGTCATCCTATTCATTCGGTAGATCTGATGCATTTAACAGTTACCAGCATATAACAAAAGCGATTGAATTGATATAAACATTTGAACTTTGCTTTGGTAAATTCATTGCTAAGAATATATTGCATCTTCCCTGGATCTACAGTAGCAACTTGTTTATAAACATGCATTATATTTAAGGGTGATGTTAACTTAATGCATTTGCGCTTTAAATGTTTTATGGTGAATAAAAGTATTGGCAGACTTACCTGTGATACCCAACGCGCCGATCACATTAGTCGTATAGAAAAGCAAGTATTGTGACCGATTGTTCATCTCAATGACCAAATAAATACATGAATCTTTGGTTCAATAACATCATTCAGGCATTTCTTAAATCCGATCTCCTCTGTGGCTCAGGCTGGTCCAAATAAACACCTGTTTGCAAGGTAACGCTCCTCTTCGCGTTTTTAGTCGCAAAACTATTAACCCTACTAAATAAAAAATAAAGTGTAGTCTGCTTTTCCAGTTCATAAGACAAAACTACTGAAACAGTGATACATTGTTGAGGGAAAGTAAGTAACTCGATCTGTATGTCTCCGATGTCGTCCTCGGTTGCAGCTGAAGATGGGACTGAAGGATGGAGATGTGGAGGTCTGCGCGCATCTGTTCGTTCTGGTGCCCGGAGCGCATTCGTGGACAACACATGAGCGCGCGTCACTTTGAACTCACATGTGGGTCGTGTTTTTTTAGGAAATCTCTTAATTCTCATTATTTTCCTTGTGTTTGCTGTACATCTGTGATCAATTATTGTTAACATGGTCGACCTGTTGCCAACAAACAGAAGTAAAGATATTTCTGCACCCGTTAACTTCAATTTGGCCCTTTAATTTAAGCCATTATTTAGCTGTATTTCCAAAAGCTCATCATAATATGTATAATTGTCTAAATATTTGTATTTTTTCATTAATGTTGTTTCTTTGACCATAGATTAACTTCTTGTTTTCACAATTCTAACCTATGAATTAATTCTATAACCCTTATTTCAATTATATGAGCCGCAATGTGAGCTTTGCGTTGCATACGACCATTGTGATAAAGCCCAGGAAGGTCTCAACGCAGAATTATCATCACACTTGATTATGCAATGAGTCCCACATGCTCTTCTGGTTAAAATATATCAGCTAAGCGCTACTGTGATAGTAATTGAATTTACTGGGCTTTGTATCAAAGAGACGCTGTTAGCATTGCAGCCGCAAGGAAAATTAATTTCAAAGTGACCCCTGGGTCTCTTCCCCCCACCCAGACCAGGAGACAGGAGAGTAACAGAGCAGAAGTCGAGATCGTTTCAGCTTTAGGTGTCACAAACACATCTGAGTTCCAGCCTGAGTTGGAACTAAAGGGAACTGAGCTGTCTAGCATCCAATGCGGCCCTCCTGCCCCCATCAGGATGTATAAACAAACATCCCTCCCTAAGTAGACTCAGCATAGACATCCTGTCATCAGGAGGAACCGGGGAACTTATTAAACCTGTGCACTGGAATAATACACACCGCAAACCTGCTTGGAGAACCAGTAGCAGCCGGCTGAGAATTTGAGTGACAGACTTTTTAACTTCCATCTTTCAGAATAATTTTACATTGAGAATTTTTTTGTCATTTTGAACTATTGTATGCTTGTTCTTTTTGTTTGCTTGTTCATGCTGTCAACTAGTACAAGCACACAAATTATTCTGGTGTTGTAATGCAGAGCAACAAAGAGTTCTTGGGCATGTACCCAGGCAGGGAAAACAACGGTGTGATATGCACATGCCAGTAAGAAAAGAGACGCCCTCCAGGTATAACTGCATTTGAGGGACAAGCAGCACTCATTTTAGCACTGATATCAGTACTGCGAGTTCACATTCAGTAAAGCTAGTGCTGGTTTTAGACACAAATAGCTTTGTTGCATCCCGGCAGTAAATTGCAGTTTGGGATGATCACAATGTGCAATTGTTTCTTTTTTTAGACTGTGACATTAAGATGACGGTTAAAGACAATTTTTCAACCTACTTTTATGGCTTTCAGCAGTTGTTTCGCCCCAAAAATTGTTTCTGATCTCTTTCTGGCACCCTTTGTTTTATATTCATGTTTATTTTACACATTCATATTTTTTAATATTTAATATTTTTTCTATGCATGGAACTAGCAAATGGGTTGAAGCTAACCTCATGTTGTCATGGTAACCTGGCATGGCAGAGTGTTGATTGTTAGACCTCTTACCTGGCTGGCATATTGATAATTGGAAATATATGATGGTTTTTTACATTTGAAAATGAGGAGTTGTGATCCATACAGTAGGGATTCTGAACTATATATAGAATTTAATGGCCCGCATGTCTTGTTGTGGGTATGGAACTGGACTGGGAGAAAGTACAGAGCAGTCCGTGAAGGTTGAAATGTGTGTGAGAAGGCAACAGTTAGATCAATTGCATCTGTAGCACAGGGCTGTATGGCATTTCTGCACCCCCGTATGAAGTTTTAAGACAGCTGCCGTAATTCAAAGGGATGCGAGGTCCCGTTTTGATGCCCCTTATCTGTTAGAGCAAGGCTGAATTAGGCATTAGAACTGCACAAGCAAATTTATCAGCTTTTCCTGAAAGCTCTGGGACAGTTTTGGCACCATGACAGTGTAAAACCTGGCAAAGCACGACCCAACGCAAGACAAACGAAAACCTTTATCAGAGCAGCGGCGAGACTGTTGCCTTAATCAGCTTACAGAAGACATCTCAGCCTAAAGATGGACCCCTTGTGTATTTTTAAAGACATTGTTTATAAAATAGACTGTTTTAGCTGTGCAGGTTTCTGTTTAGTGTTTCTGTAGTACTCAGACCAGCTTAGAACAGTATACAATGCTTTGGACCTGGGCGTTTTCTGTCAGACATACTGTGTGTTTTGGTTGTGAATGACTTGTGTTTTTATAAACAGCTTAAGCTTACTAAAACAGTATCAGACAGCAGTGTGAGGCATCCTTTTAATGTAATCTAAAAAAAAATTTGGTAAATATTAAATTATTTGGCTTGGACAGGCTCACCCTCTGCATTATAATTCATTTTAATTGGACTCTGCACAAACGTGTGAAGGTCTTCCTCACCCATCTCAAAAGCAATTTGAGCACGACGGCATTGTCATGTTAAAACAAGACGAAACCTTCTCCTGGGACGCTGTAGTGATTAGATGGTATTTCTGTGGAACTAAGGGCCTGAACTATTGACAATGAAAGGCAGCTCCACAACAAAACCTAAAGTCCCAGAGCATTATTCTCCCGTCATCAGACATTATGTTATGTTCTTCTGGCATCTACAAGACCCAGAATTTTCTTGCACAGATTGTATGCCCACTAACCGAGAGTTTCAGTGAGACTCACAGCCTATGCTTGGCATCAGGGCCATTGCTTGAATTCATTGGGCTCAGGATAAAATGAAATGTTCTTGGGCCAACAGAGTTACATCAAGAGTTTGAAGAAACAATATTTGTTCCCTTTAAAGGAGAGCTCTGCTCGCTGAACTTGGTTGACCTCAACTGCGCCTAGTCATTTTCACTCCACGATAACAGCACCTCAGTTGACCAGTTCAGCTCTAGCAGGGCAATGCATCTCAAAATGTGCTTGTTGGAAAGATGGCACATCATTGATCTCTGAGCTCGTCTGTGTTTGTGTGTGCCAGTCTGGTGTCTGTATTTATTAAATATATGCGTCTGCCATCTGTTTAACGTTAATGTGCTTTTCACAGCGATTGACAATAATTTGGGTATTGTTTCTATTGCATTATTTCCATAACATTTATTCAATTATTTATAATTTATGTAATTTCAAATCAAAGAAGTTATTCCTGGGAGAATAGCTTGGTGAAGGAAATATTTAGATCACAATTAGATTTTTGAATCATTTTTAATGAAAGTTTTTGTTTAATTTGGCATGAACCAGAAATTGTAACCAGCCTATAATTTGAGATTAAAAAAAGGCTGGACTTGATTTTGTCCATCATTCCATGTTTGGATAAGAAAAGGGAAACGCATGGGTGTTCAGTGTGTGACCCATGATGGTACAGTTGCTTCTACTGTAAGACTTTGAATCCTATTTTAAGGAAAAATATGTGCAGGATGTTTGTTTGTAATCACTTCACTGTGATTATTGTGATTAATGTTGGTGATCATATTGTGTCTATGGGGCTTCTTTAAAAACGTGGCACGATTATCACACAGTGTGATTTTAACCTTTGACTTTAAACACTTGTTGTTCTTATTGTATCCACTGTACTGCACACAATGTGAAAATAAAAGGAGAATTAAAGTTTAATTGGTAACAAATATGTAAATAAAACTAAAGAAACCAAGTGAGGTGTTTGGACATTTTTGTGACTTAATAATTTATTGTTTACTGTCTCAAAAGTTTAAGAGTCATAAAACAGTCTGCAGTGAAATGTTGAAAGCATATTAATGGTGTCTTATCACACAGGAGATCCGTGATTCTGGCCTCAGACAGAGACTCGAGGATGTCACGAAGAAAATGTCCCAAGGTCGGCCGTCATATCTTATACACCAGCTGCAGTCATATATAAACACATTCCTTTAGTTCATTACCTTCAGTTTGATAGAGTTGTTCCTCTATGTGTGATTTGAAAGGAAGCCGCTGAAAACTGAAAATTGCTGAAAGGTCTGAATTAGATATCTTCCTCTGACTGAGTACTTCTTATTTTTCAGATCCGAGTTTATGTTCGCCTTGCGACATACGTTCAACTTTTTAACCATTACAAAGTAAAGAGCTTTTACAAATTGTAGCTTGTAGCTTGCTCCCTAATGTATTGTCAGAGGTTTCTTCTAAAAGACATTGCAATAAATAAACAAATAAATAAGGGATAGCTAACACTTTATGCTAAAGTGGGGATGTAAAAATGCAAAACCCGTGGATAAACGACACTACAACTATATTTGCATTACATAACAGTATTTACTGTTTAGAACACTGTTTATACTGCAGCAAGACATTCTTTTGAAGACTGAGTCGTATAATGTGTTTTTGGATAAAAGCGAGTGGTTAGAGGACTTTTCAGGCATTAACTTGCTTCACTGTTAACCCAGGCTAATTCATAAGTTCACAAGTCTGTAAAACAATTTAAACAGATGCATAACAACATTCACAGCAGTGAGTGTTACATACAGCTGTCATGAGATTTAGATTTTTCCCCCTGCACAACATTGCTGGTATAATTTAATGTGAGAGACTCAGAAAGCAACAGATCTGTTCTGCTGGTCTTGCTAATTTTAGGACGAGTGGGAAATATTGCTTAACTGCAAGGCTGGTTAAAAAACTCGGGCGAGCAAGATTCAGATTTACAACCCCTCTCCCAGAGGAATATTTTATTAGTTTTTCATTCAGCCATAAATGTCATAAACATTTCACTGTGTAGTTAACTTGATGTATGTTGTTTGATTTTATGTGTGTTTCCTTGTTTACCCTAGAGCCTTACAAACGTGTGTGTGTGTGTCTGTGTGTGTGAGAACCGACTCAAAAAGCCCTACAGTAATATCCGGCGAAAAAGGTTTTTACCAATGTTAAGTGATTAATATCAAAACATAATTTGACCAGTAACATTTTTTAGCTACATAAAAATGGAACATAAAAGTCAAGCATCTAAAATCTGTCTCATTTTACAGGATGTAATTCATTTTAAAAGCACGCCTGAGCTTGTGCAATGTGTGCAACACAAACATGAAGTTTAAGGTCATGGAATGGTGATAATATGGCAAGGATACTTACAGTACAAACCTAGGAAAATGGGTTTTTTAGAAAGATATATATACATATACACATATATATAAACATATACACACATATATGTGTATATATTTTCTGTTTAGTATTCTAAATACTGTGCAAGAAATTAGCTTCTATTAAAGTGGCATTAATATACAGTATTTAATCCTCACCATCTCTTAAAATCTAGTCTATGGGTGACTTACATTTTCTCTAAGAATTGACTTTTGAATCAATCAGGTTTCTTTGGTGATTCTTTCAATCATTCTGTATTTTCAGAGGAATAATTATTACATCATCCATCCACTGTCAATCAAGGCTGTTAATTTATAAGGCAACAAAGGGGAACAAAAGGAGGGAACAAAAGTCCTCCTCCCATTTTCATCACCTGTCTGCCATTTATGAATAAAACTGATGAATTGTCATTTCAAAGAGTTCAGGGATCAATTTTAAGAGCTATTATCAGCTCTGAAAGCTGCACTTTTTCATATGCTGTTGTTATTTGGAAATCTGTTGTTCTTAAGACATTTACCCATAAAAACTGTGGCTCCAGACCACTTAAGGTGACAAATGCTGAAACTAATTGCAGAGGACAGTCCCAGATAAACCAAAACCGAATCTTTTAACCCAACATGTAAATATTTCTGTCAATGACACAAAGATGTGGATTACAATGAGACTGACTGCGTGTCCATTGTGAAGTACATAGAAAAGTGCATCAACACCCGGGCTAACAGGGAACATTCTCTGAATGATGGTAAATGTTTTCTAAAAGTTGTCTCAAAAAAGTTGTCTCAAAGTTATAAAAACATTTACAGAATTACAGAAAGATTCTTTTCTACAGAAAGTTACAGAATTAATAAATGTTTAAATTGCATTTTAATAGTAAAGCAATAGAAGTGTGTAAAAGAAAAGTGTGCTTCAAAAATATACTTTTAAAACCAAGTTTTTAATGTTTTTGTTGCTTATTGACAACATTACGAAAACATTTTTGCAACCAGAAATTGGTAACTGAAATTGGTAAGATTTTTTTGCTACAAGGCTGGACTTTAGTGTCAAAATGAATTTAGTACCGTAGCAATTGAATTTGGAGCATTGTTGAAAATGTTATATGTCATTTTAATGTAATTAGCTGTTTTTATATGTGATTGGAAATGTGCTGGTGTGGGTGGAAATGTGCGCATGTTAATTGAGCAGAATAATGGCATGTAAACAAACTGTTATAGAGTTTTACATAACAGTGTTGGGTTTGTATTTGAAAATAGCAACACACTGTGCATACTGTAAATTATGCATATGACGGTTATAAATATTCAATAGAAATCAAATTATCTCGTAGTAATGTAATTTTGCCATTGAAGAGTATGTATACAAAACTAAATATGTAAAACTATAAACTAATTATAATTAACCAAACAACATTTATTATCAATTTCTGTTCTATTTATTATGCAATTTTATTATAGTAATACCAGTAAATTTTGACCTTTAAATTAAGGAAAAGGTTATAAATCAAAAAGAGTAAAAAATTCAAAATCATTTTCAAATTTTTTTAAACTCTTTTTGAATTTTTTACTCTTTTTGAGCAGAAGGTTTTCTGTGATGGTTTTGTTTAGCGGTAAAGTTAATGTAGGGGGACAGAATATATAGTTATTATATATAGTGTACAGCATAATATATAATATATGTGGGGTACAGTATAAAAACATTACATCTATGGAATGTTCCCATAATGCATGAAATCCCAACGCATGCATGTTGTTTTTGCATATATATATATATATATACACACACACACACACATGTTTCCTATTAACCAATATCTCTTAGGTTGTATCTTGTCAGTCAGGCTGGATTTAGCCGTATTTTTTTTTATCCGTATGAACTTATTCCTTCTCTGTTCTAACACCAGGAGACATTATACCCAAAAAGACCTTTTCTAAATGCACTTTGCCTGCATGCCTTGAGAACACTTACTGAGAGCTGATCACAAGATCTCCATCGCAATGGAGAAAAATCCTCAGATGGATTGAGGAAGGGCAGAAATGATGAAAGGAATATAATTTGTGTGAGTGGGTGGAAGTGAAATTACCCCATATAACAGGATGGAAACTGTGTACTGGAGTCCAGTGCTGTGTCTCTGGAGGTGAGAGTTAAAGGTCATTCAATGTATTATAAGTTTTCCACAATGAGTTCTGTGTCATATGGGCTTCCTGTGATATCATGACTGACCTCCACTGACAGATTTTATACATGTTCTCTGTAGTGGAACATTTAAGCACATTTTGATGTGTGTGTGTGTGTGTGTGTGTGTGTGTGTGTGTGTGTGTGTGCCTGCGCACACAGTATGTGTGAATGTGTGCACGTAGGTGGTTGACATGAAAATAATACCTTTTCTAAACAAAAAATGTGTGACTTCTACTAATTTATTTACTGAACAAAAAAAT
>JBAJNP010013633.1:0-11891 GCA_036877545.1 Yasuhikotakia modesta | reverse complement strand
AGTCTCTCTGCATTTTCCCCTCACGCTCAACAGTCAGGAGTGAGTCTCTCATGCAGCACTTTGACTGGGTTCTATAAATAAATGTATGTTGACAACATATGCCTGTCACTCATTTACATGACAGGCCTGTAACCATTTTCAGATCACTCACCTCAAACTACAGACCAGATGTCTTATTACAGACACAGTTCTCTTCATGCTCCACTTTAAATGTTGTATATACTGCACATTTTGTAAACTATGAATTCAAAGACTTAAGTAAGCTCGCAATATTCATCTGTATTAATTCTCTCTGGCTGTGTGACAAGTGTGACATGTCATCATTGAGCGGAAACAATGTTGAATAATCGAACACCCAACCACCCAAACACAATAATTTGTGTTTTCTCTTTCAACAATTAAAGCATATGTTGTGTACAGTGTTCAGTTACGCAAACACTGGCTGGAACAACACGCTACCACCTAAATATCTGGAAAGGTGGTTAACAAATTAAAATCCCTTAAACCCAACTATGTTATTAGGAAAGGGTTTGTTTTCCTATCAGTCTTAGATTCACCCATAAACATCCTCTTATTTCACAGTGCTGTTGCTTCTAATGGCTGTTCATTTAATAAAGTCCATTTATTAAAACTGTGTCTCTGGTGTCATGCAGTGTGAAACATTTTTTGGCTCCTTTGGTGGTGGAGTTTAATCTACAGCACTCAGTTTGAATCAAATGCGGTTAGTATTTTAAGTACTCTGACAGGAGAGTTTCTTTGCCTGATGTTATACGTCCCTAAACAATTGTTAGCAATGACAATATATGGTTATTTTGTTTCTATGCTAACTTATATGTTCCGTATTTCTATTGTGCAAAAATCTATAAACAATGAACAATATATTGTTATACTTAAAGGTTAAACAGTTCAAAACATTTAAATTCTGTGCATCATTTACTAACCCAAATGAGGAAAGAATGCATCCGAAATGTTCCTGTGTAGCTCAACTGGTAGAGCATTGCAATAGCAACACAAAGGTTGTGGGTTCGATTCCAGGGAGCACAAGTACTAATAATAAAAAATGTATACCTTGAATTTACTGTAAGTCACTTTGGATAAAAGCATCTACCAAACAACTAAATGTAATGGTAAGAAAAAAAATCATCCCTCCATTTACTCAAATCTATACCGGCTCTCACTGTGATCAACTGAAATGACTTTTCAACTGAAAACACCACATATTATTTGTCACATATATGCAGGTCACATATTATTGATCCCCTGCCCTACAATAATTTGTCATAAACTACTCTTTACGATCCAGTCAAATTCTGATGGATAAAATCAAATAAATCCTACACTTTCTCCTGGTGAAATACATCATGGAAGTACAACGGGTTACAAACAACACCTTATATTGACTTTAACTGGTGTGTATTTTTGGTTTATTTTCCAACTGGTATGATTACAGGCGACATATAACCTAACTGAAGTCCATCTGTTTGCTTATGAAAGCAATGGCAGCTACAATAAAAGCACAAAGCTATTTAAGTGAGAATTAAAATTTCCATATTTTACACTTTCATGTGCTAAACATTCCTGCAAATATTACACCAGTATTATTCTGAAATATGAATATGGTTTAAAAATACATCTTAAATGCTGCCACCTCTCAAACAGCAAATGTGTAAATGAAGATGTGTGACGCTCAGACCAAAAACTGCTTTTTAAACCACAAAATAAAAAAACTCACATAAATGCATTAATAAAATGAATCAATTTATGTTTAACAATTTAAACATTACAACACAGCAATGTATGAGATGTATAGACTGTATGCATGTTAAATTCAAGCCAAGATATTTTCCTACTAATTTATACAAAGCAATTGCCCTGAGTAATATCAAAGATTCTAGAATATTAATAAAATGCCACATTTTTGCTATGAACTATTACTATGAATAGGGAAAAGCGCAACACTCAAAATGGCTGCTCTGCAGCAGAGCAAACCTGCCTGCCAGTAAACAGCCAATCGTCAATCGTTAAACACTAATGATTCTGTGGGGGAAGGACTCTGTATAGTGTTGTGAGGTATCTGCCAACATTTACACACAAGCAGTAGCTTAACTGGCATGGAAAATGTGTTTTTAAGCCCAACTTGCGCTTAACAAGCGGAATTTATGATACAGTCAACAGCAGTTTCAATATTGTTTCATGTGACCTTAACCGTTGATTTTAAATATATCTGTCTTTCTCTATTTAAATACACTGTATGAAAGAAACAGTCCGGGGGTGCTGCAAAATCCCCAAGTGGGGATACTTTCTTTAAAGGACCTAATATCCTGACTCAACAACTACTATATCTGGACCATCTTGTGTTTTACACAAAAAGGGACAGTAATGCACCTCTAACAAAAAACAAGCCCATTGTATGCTGCCGAATGACCTACAACCCAACAGATAACAGAGGAGAAACCTCAAGACAGGCACTTGTGGGAGGTGGGAGTGGAGCGATATCCCTCACTGGCGCCTGTCAATCGTGACTCAGGGCATTAGACTGTCTGCTCATGGAGTGGGAATGTGATGGGAGGCAGAAATGAGGATCAGGTTCCAGTAGTGAGGAGAGATTTGCTGGAACGCATGGAGAGAACGACCAGTGAGGGTGCAAGGTTCAATGGATAGAAACAGCATATTAGATCAGAGTTTAGAGCTAACATACTGCATGCTAAACTCTCCTGCTTTCAACCATGTGACCTTTTCCTCTTTCAAATGCATGTGGACAGAATGAAGATGCTTGTGCTTCAGGAACCAGACAGCTGGGTTAGCCCTGAGACCACCTACTTTGGTCATTTCTGTCTGAGAGCGATGCAAGTCTCTGGCTTAATTCCATCTAATTTGCCTCTATTTTTAGAGGCCACTAACTCCAATGATATTTGTCAGGTGAAAACATTCCTTCCAGCTTATTCTATTGTGTTAGAGAAACACACTAATGAACTCGATTAGAATTGAGTAGCTGTCTCTCAGGGTCCTCTGTTGGGTCATTCATATATGCAGTATATTTTCATGTCCTCATCATACAGTATTTGACATAGAACCACATTACAAACAAACCTAAACTAATACAATGTGTAATAGTGCAAGTAACTTCGTTATATTGTTATTTCCCTCTATATCATACACTGTATGACGATGAAAATGTACTGTATATAGGAATTACATCTTAAACATATTTTTTGTTATTGTACAGGGTCTAATAAGAGCTATTGAGCCCAGTTGCAACAACCTCTTATGTTAATTGAACCTTTGGTAGGTGTATTGTCACTCAGGGTTTCATAATATAAGGAGTTTCTAGCAAGCGACAGCTGAACTCAAGCGGAGTGTATTACTAGAATATCTTTTAATGGAGATCCTTCATTACATTACACAGGCATATTCAGTTTTAAAAGTCACAGAGATCAAAAGGTCCCGTATAATGGGAATGACCCACCTCTGTAGTTGACATTTACGGTTACTGTTGGCTGCATCGAGCGGCCATTTTAACTTCACCGCAACAGGGACTGATGGATTGTTCGACGCATCTCATTTGTCAGTACTAAGCCACAGATGATCCAGCCATTAATTTCTAACTGACATTTTCCAATTTCAGTTTAATATAACCGAAACATTATTTCGTTTCATTTGTGAAACGATGAGTTCAAACATAATCAAATACATGTACAAATGGCGTGTATGTGTAATAAGCAATACTGTAGGATTCTGTAAAAACAATGACTTTTCTGTCAGACTGATCAAGTTCACCATCCAGCATAATGTAGTTTGTTATTTCGCTGCATGTTAACATGGAGATGGATTGTAAGAAAAAAAAATTACAGCAAATCACACACTTCACCTATAACTGCTATAATTTACCACCAGGTTTACCCTATAGGAGTAACTCCACTACAAGGCAAAGCCTTTAGATGTTGAATTTACCAACAATTTGACCAATTTTTTTTCCCCAAAATAAAAAAATGAATACTGTACCTCTCCAGTACTTTTAATGGATCCAAAATCCTACAACACAATAGGGCTCTCTTCTCCCTCTCCCATCTATTGTGGATGGGCACATAGTGTGCCGGGTCACACTCTGATCTAGATCATCAGAATCTCTGTGGGGCATCTGGCAACCATCATTCAGCAGAAAAAAAAAACCTCTTCTGGACTGTGGTTCAAGAACCGAAGATATTTCAACACCCCAACATTGTCTCTATAATAAAGATACTTTACAAGGAGTCTGTATAAACAGTTTCTGCTAAATAACAAACAACTAAAGCAAGAAATACACTCTCATCCCTCATTCTCAATCTCAAGGGATGTCTGATCAAATGTCCATTAGATGAAGCATCTTGCAAGTGGGTTTTGAAAAAGTGTCAACGATTAGTAATACACTGATGTTTAATATTTAGTGAAAGAATAACAATAAAAAATAAAAAAAATCATAAATAAAAATTCATTCAAATAAAAAATACAAGACTTTAGGTCACCAAACAATTAACCAAATTTGTGACACTGATCATGTTAACTGCTCTGTGAAAGGTCACAGCTCTTCCATTAAAGCTCACATGAAGCTCTTTAGAACATTCTCAGATCACGCTGTGACATCATTGATCTTCAGGTGGGTTCCATGTAGCTTTAGTGCACGCAGACATTAAAGCAAAGGGGAACATATCAAACACCACACCTCTTTCTGAAATGTTAATTTTTCAATTAAACTTCACACAATTGTTTTGCTGAAAATATAATTTGTCTGGGAAAAAACTTATTTAATTAGAAAAATGCAAAACAGAAGCAATTTCTGGCAGCACAGAAAAAAAACAAAGGGTACCGCTAAAATTAGCAAACATGCACACTAAGTCAAATACTTGCCAGTGAATAACTTAAAGAGCCAAGATCATAGGGTGAACAAACGTGCTTCTGAAAGCCCATTTCCTCTCTGTAAATGTCAAAACCAGTCTGCTAAAGGACAACAGCTAAGTATATGATCTTCAGGGTCAATCCCAAGTACTTGACTGTGGAAAGGTTGAATGACATTGACTTTGACTTTAATCAGACTCAATCAATGTAGATTTGAAGAAACTGTGCAGAAATGTCTTCATCTGCTTGTGGAGCCAGTGAAGCTGATCTGAAAACAGTCATGTGGGCATGTTCTCTTACATTATACGCCACAGATTGAGTCGTCACTCAATATCTGAACCCTTAAATTGCCTTCATTTCCACTCACTCACAGCGCTGGTCTTGTAGGCTGTTAAAGCTCATAACTTTTTACATTTTGCAGTATTTAATCTGCCTTTGTCCATTTTCATAACCCCATGTATGATTTATTTAAAATGGTTACTATGGCAATTTTGTAAAGCAAACACCTTATTTTATCTTTAATTTCAGCGTTTATCATATAGGGACGGATAAACAGATTCAGTTAGCAGTTTGTAAGAATGTACGAATGAGAGGAAAACATTGTTTTGTTTTCACAGCATCTTCAGCACTCCAGTAAACAATAACTTCATTACATTAGCAACGTCTGGGTCCTTGTCACTGATCTGAAGAAACAATTGCAGTTTAACTTGCCACAGACGAAACTGTCAGATGAATTGTTCCTAATTACATTTTCATTCATGTTCACAAACGTGTTGATTGGCCTCATTGACGGCTCTAGAACGGACAGCTCTGCTGGTTATACAGAACTCTCAGTAATGACTCTGAGGGGGATTAAACGCTCTTGCTTGTGGGCTGCACAGAATCAAAGCACAAATCCTTCACTTCTCTCTTACTGCAGCCCAGGAGTCCAGAGACACGGGCATCACCTCCATCCAAATCACTTCCAAATGCGTTTCTTTTACAAAAAAAAAAATGTCACTTAGAGAATACTTTACTGCCCTCAAAGATTAACCAACAGATGTTAAGCCAATGCAAATCATCACTACCATCCGTAAGTGTAAAGGACAAAAGCATGAATCACACGAGGACCAATAAAAACTAAGCATGTGTCATGACAAGTCGTCTCACTTAAAGGAACAGTTCAACAAAACATTTAATCTATGCCAAATTTACAGAATTAACAAGATACTGCAGATTATTACTATTATTACATACTACTATTATTATGAATGGGGGAAAATGTCAACAGATTTCTATAGAGTGGTTGAAGGACTCAACAATTGTCACATGTGCCTGAAGCAATCTGAAAAACTTGTTTTTATATCACAAATTGAGATTAAGAAGAATTTATGATACAGTTCACGTCAGGTTTAATAGCTGGACTGAAATATAGCGTTTTATTGTGACCTTAGTCTGTGATTTAAGAGATATCCGTCTTCCCTCATGGCTGCCCGGAGGCATTGCAAAGATGGCCACTGAGTGCAGAGACTTCCTTAAAGGGACTTTGATCTGTGGAACCCAGAAGGGTTGTACTGGTCACTCTTTTTCATTCAGTTACAATAAATGGGGACTTCAAGCTATAAAAACGACACCAAAGAACCATAAAAGTGTCATAAAAGTGCTTCATATTCCATGTTCCAAGTCAAATGACGGCTTTGTGGGAAAAAGAGACAAATGTAAGTAGTTTTAAACTGAAATCTTGCCATCTGCATTGGCTTTCTTTGGCACGTTTAAGAGAGAACCAGCAACGTCCAATCTGGGAACAAATCGTTCCATTTGTGTTCCATATAAAAGTCATATGGGTTTGGAACGACATGAATGTGAATGGCTAATCACAACGTCTTTGTTTTTGGCTAGATTATCTCCTGTGTAGCCTAGAAAATGATTCAAAACAGATCATTGTAAAATAAACAAACTGATGTTCAATCTTGGTCCAGATGGATATTCATTTACTTAAAAAAAAAAAAAAAAGTTGTAAAGATGACAGATAAGGTCTGATGCCAAAGACTTTCACACATGCAAAGACTGATTGACTGTTTCTTTTTGGGATTTGCATTTTATTCTTTCTTGCTTTTTCTTTTGTAATTTGAAAGTGATGTGTACCGCTAGAATGCCAAAGCAACTTCTAGAGATCTTCTCATTATTATGCATTGGAAATGTCTTTTACAGGGGCAACATATGAATTTAAACTATTTTATCAAAGGCAGAATCTTGTCATTGCTGTATTGTACATGCATTATCTTGCCCTGTATGGTAATGCTTTCTTCAAACTGATCCTGTTTTCCCCCTGAAAATACACGGAATGGATTTTAAAATGTCCTGTCATGAAAAGACTAGACCAATGTGACATTTTCTCTAGTCATTTTACATCACTTTTGCTTAAAAGAAGATCCAAGACTCTGACATTTCAACCTGTTCCCTCTGCAGTATTAATACACCATTTACCAAAGGCAATTTTGGGGCCGTCAACATGACTGATGCCAAATTGTTGTATTATTTCTTATGAAGGAAAAAATGCAATTTTAGCATATGTTGAAGAATAAAATACAGTGATGGCAGATGATTTGTGCTAGCCCAGGATTTACTTTTGAAGTGACTGAAGTGACATGTGTCAGACGTAAGTATCTTACCAGAGACTTTTGGATTAAATCAAAGACGAGTGAATCCTAACTTGGCCTTTATGTTTCCCCATCTTAGTAAACAAAAATAAGGTCTTAAAAAAAGTAAAGTTAGGATGCATTTATGTTTAAACTACAACTAATCTTTAAACCAGACAAACAAACAAGCAAAGAAACAGGAATGGTAATAGGGTCAAGTTATCTATACATTTTCTTTGAAGGTTCCACACAAAATGTATTAAAAAAACAGTTTATAAGATCTGAACCAATCCTCTGTCATTCTACAATCACCTTCAATCACCAATCATCTTGACTCCAGAAAATTATTAGATATTAGGACATTATCCACCATATTATATTATAAAAGAAACAGTCTCTACATCTTAAAAAGAGTCCAAATATTTGATTAGTTCTGCCTGAAACCCAAACTGAAAACTGTTTTTAGGAAGAGACAAAGAACTTATCATCTCAAGCCTCCATTAGAATGAGGGACAGAGTGACATTGTCAATGAGACACATTTCTTACCTCTGCATTTGACATGTCACACAGCCCAACTTATGCCTGTCATTATTGGGTTTCTGTAAGAACTGAGATTTTGGCAAGGGATTGAAGCACAAGTAATACGCAAGAAAACACAGTTAGCAAAACTAAACACTTATTTGACGATAATGCTTATAATGCTTGAAGACAAGCCGGGCGTCTTTTAAATCCATGGGGCGTTTTTCATTAGCGTCTCTGCTCTGATGGAGAACCATAGTTTGCGTGGCAGGTGCATCTCAACTCCTCCCTGTCTTCTGTGATTTATTTGGCAATTTTGCACATCTGGAGCAGTAACTTGGGTGAGATATGAATGTGTGAAATAAAGGGATTACAATGCAAGCATGTCTCAAAACTATCAGTTCTAAATGGAGTCACATCCCAACTGGATCTTTAAACAGATACAGAGGTAGGTCAGAAGAAGAAACATCTGAAATTGTACAGTAAAACAATGAAGAGAACCGCAGGCTTTGGCATTAAATAACACCTTCGAGTCCCTAATGAACAACCTGAAAAGCAATAAGCCTCGTTAGGCAAAGATCTAATTATGAGAGATTGTTCACAGACTTGGCAGAGTGAAAAACAGAAACTGGGAGCAGGACAAAAAGATGAACCTTGATATGGAAGGTCACATGAAATGATGATGTTATCGTGTTCCCATTGAATAATTCAGATTCTTTAATGGAAACCATGTTGTATGCTTTTATAAGGAGAAATACAGGTACTTGTTGTTAGCATTCACACCAACAGATATAAACCTTGATTCTAATCTTGTGCACTTAGGCATTTCACTAGTTTCACAGTCTGAAAGGTTGGTGGAAAAAAAACATGATTCCATCAATATTTATCATTATCATTCATTATCACCTAAGGTGGTGACTCTACAATTTAGAGTGATTTTTAAACTTTCCCTATTATCATTCTTGGTATGAATGAGCCTTAATGGTTTAATAGCCTGGTTGCAAGTTCAGCCTCAACATGGATCAATCTACAACCAGGAGTCAACATAACAACATACCCAACCCAAGCGTTGCTCTAAAGTAGATTTAAAGTTCTGTAATTAACGCAAACATACAGTAAGTCACCATAAAATTATCAGCTGAAGAGACAAATTAGTCAATTTAATTAGCCAGTATTAAAAGTTCAGCAAAACATAAAACGAATGAATGAATATAATTAAGATTTAAAAGCTTATCTTACACTCAGTATATACAATTTATATCCAGCTATTACATTTCTTGCTGCTTTTAAGATTTTGCAACTGGTGTGTGTTCAGCTGTATTTAAAAGCAACAGTTCATCCAAAACTACAAACTGTCATTTTCTGTCACTTCCAAACCAGGAAAAACAAAAGGAGATGTTAGCAACCAACAGGCTCGGCCCCCATTCATTTTCATTGTGAGGATTTAACGGAAGCAACATTCTTCGAATGTGTTTTGTGTCAAAAAGAACGTCATACGGGTTCAGCACAACATGAGGGAGACGACAGAAATGACGCATATGATGACAGAAGGGTGAAGATCTCTTAAGGGTCAAGCCTAAGAGCTTGTTATTCGCTATATCATCCAATCCAGAACGTAACGATATAGAATAAATTCTTTCTGGTCCTGCTTAGCCACGCATGAGAGCGAAAGAGAATTTTGTTGGCCCTATCTAAAGACAACCTGTGTGTGTCAGCATAAATTAGCACTTAGGGCTGTAGTTAGCATTCTTGACAGTGTCAAGCCAACATGCATATTCTCAAGGTAACACTGTATTGAGGTAAAGAGACTCCTCTCATTTAAAGCTCTCCCCTTCTTTATTTTCTTGTTAAATCTAGTAAACCCTATTTGTGACATGTCGTAAAATAATTTATATTTGTGCTCACGTCACAGAAATCCAACTATTGAGCCTTTTATTTAATGTTTTTACTTAATATGCAATAAGTATAAGAAAAACAACAAATACATTTCTGACATATTGTTATTTGCAGGGATATGACCTCAATCCCCGGCCAATATGAAATAATAAGCAGGTGAAATTATTGATTTCCTTTTCACGAGAGAGCCTATGGTTTTTTAACGTGAGCAAGCAGAATTGGTCTTTTATTTCTGGTCATAAATACATAGAACTGACTGCAGGTTTATAAGGTTATATAAGGCATGCTTCTGAACTTCCAAACGAGGTCACAAGCTCTTCTGGAAAGCAGGGCAGATGCCACCAAACTTCGTGTAAATGTGTAAAATGTTACATATTTTCTATTAAAAATACCAAACCAATCTATTACTACATATGTGAAACTGACTTGACTTTTGGTCATGTGACTTAGGTAAACATCATTAATTTATCAACCTTTAGGTTTGTTCCTAATGTAATAACATAACACCATATATCATAATGGTTTTATAATGAAGCATCAAATATAATCATCCTAGAAGCTCCTGAGGACTTTCTAACTAATGAAGTCATGCCTTGCCAATCTATGTTGTGCTGAAATAACACTTAACCAATAAATAGCATAACAGTCTGTCGAGAGTCTTGAGTCTAAAGACTGCCTACAGTGCCAGAAAACAATCCCACAATGCTGCTGGGTGTGTGTGTGTGTGTGTGTGTGTGTGTGTGTGTGTGTTAGGATGTAGGCTTGTCATTTCTGATTCCAAAGCATGAGTGAGCCACAGATGGTCTTTGTATGACATGTGCGAAAAGGAGAGACAGACGCAGGCTGGCAGGACAGACAACACATCAACAGCGAATGTCAATCAACGCACTTTTTAGCTCTACTGTTCTGTTCACACATCCCCAACAAATGCTGAGCATTTCCTGATATAACTGTGGACATAAATAACATGTAGGTTCAACTCTCCTTTAGTGATAAAGTAGATGTTTACATTTTTAATAAATACATGTGCATACAGCAGCTATATAGAGCTATATGGGTTGGAATGATGCACACTACCACAGCTTGCAAAAATGTGCCATACTTTATATTACATTTACAGTGGATAAAGGTCAAAGGTTATTGCCAGCTATAATAGTGTACAGAATTTCCCCCCACACACAACATAATGTGACTGTGCCTGCTAACACAAAAATTTCAGCCACAATGCTAGTACGTTATGAATGGTGGGATAGAACAGTGGGTTGCAGTTGCTAGGGTCTTCTGAGTTGTTGCTAGCACACTGCTAGGTGTTTACTTACTGGCCCAAGACAAACAAACCCACCAGTCACCAGAACATCTATAATATTCTGATGCTAAGATATGTCTCAGATACCTCCTTTACTGCAAGTCTACAGTATTAACCTGTTTAACTAGGCAGAAATGGTAAGTCAGACTGCATGAATAAACAGCTCACCTCTCCTCAACCAGCCTCATGATGCGAGGCATCATTCACATCTGTGGCACAAACAGCGCGAGACGCAGAAGTTTAATACTTAAGCTTAGAGTTGCTATAAGCAATTTTTTATGAAATGGTATCCAGACATCCCTATTACCTGACAAATCACTGAAATAGATGTCCTAAAATATTCCATCACTCTCGTCTTCTCGACAGCCCCAGACTCTGTAAACTGCAAACAAAAAATGTGTCTGCCATCAGATTCATTATTTAACCAATCAGAACGCTTTCAGGTGCCATCTGCCCATCAATCATTTGCTGGTTTACAGCAGCCTGTGGCAAGTGTACTCAGGAGAGCACTGTTGTGCTATGTTTATGTTTCTTATCTGTGACATTGAAATGACACGCTGCTCCTCTCCCGCTTCATCTCTGATTACAACGGTCTCCAAACATCTGTGTGCATGTCCTGAAATAGAGGTTTGAAGAGCCTAGTGGAAGTTTTGGAACTGCTAACTCACTCACAACAACG